>JARHVA010004678.1:1365000-1477583 GCA_037957365.1 Torreya grandis | reverse complement strand
TCTTATACCATATTATAAATCGCATGGAATTCCCAATGTCTACCTTCTGAAGCATAGTCATCTTGAGTTACACAGTCCTCTTTGAGTATAGAAATATATTTAAATGCAAGGTGGATAGAGAACTAAGTTTGGATTAACCAGGCAAGATATTTGAACCACATTGGTCCAACTTAAGGATATGGTTTGGAGATCAACAAGGTGTTGTTAATATCAATTTCTTGTAGAGGCAAGGCATGACTGAAAGTGATGTTGTTGCTTTGAGACCTAGCAATTCACCATGAACCTAAAGAGATTAAAACATCAAGATTCTAGAGACTGATTGAAAAGGAAGGGATTAAACTATAATATCTTCAAAATATTATGTGTACTCTTCATAAAATAATATGCCACCAATAATGACCTACAGGTCTATAGACATGTAGGTGCACATACCTCCTTTGATTTGGCTTGAAGAAGATAACTATTGAAATTTGGCCTCTAAATATTGTCACTAATGAAAGAGGTCTTAATTTTTTTTTTGAATAAGACCTCTTCCATTCAATAATATGTTAAATTAAAACAAAACCATGCTTGACAAGATATCTCTTAATTGTATCTGCAAACTCACAAAGTCTAACTATATATTCAAAAACCTCTTTTATCTCTTTAGGATAATTGAGTCAATGGTGTTTAAATATGGTTGGAGGTCTTCAAGAGGTACTGTCAACTATTAAACATTGGATTTCATCCATTTAATTCATTCAAGACAACACATAGATCCTGTAACTAGACTATCTTAAACCAGCAATCAAAATAAGATTGTTTGATAACACCTCAAGCTTTAAAATTTAGAAAAAATGAGAGAAAATGATATTTTAGGGATCAAAGAATGTTTAATAAACCATTTCCAACTTAGTATCACATGTTAATTTGAGTGATACATTTATGAAAATGGCCTTTAAACTCAAGTGATAAAATATACTTTCAGATTCTAATACACATGATACATAGAAGAAACATGGCCATGTGGTGGTAATATTTGAGATATAAGTTGCTACTCTGAAGGCACTTAAAGAGGAAGTAGTCATGCTGAAGCAACAAATAGAAGACAGCCACAATGGCCAAAGTAAAAACTTTTAAATTTATGTAAATCTATTTTGGGCCAAGAAATGGCATTGGTAGATGGATACCTTTGTAGGGAGAAGTTGTTGATAATTTGGAGACCCTTATAAATCTCCTATTAAAATAATTCTAGGGAATAACCCATACCTAGAAATGAATCATTATGGGTGGATGAGAAATTTATGGAAGTAGTGGAAGTTTATATACCTTCACTTGAAATATTTGGGGAAGTGATCCCCATCTTGGATGGGATTATTGAAAAATTGGCACATCCCAATAAAATTTTGGAGGCTCAACTCAACGTAGAGGAGTTTTAATGGAAGTAATTGGAAAATGTTTTCTTTTCAATAAAAGACAAACACCAAGTGTGTAAAGTCATTTAAAGATGTCAAGACTATGTAATAAATATTAAACACACATTTATAGCAACTAAATTCTAATTTAATAGCTTTTCAAGGACAGGTGTAGTTGAAGTCACTATGTTTGAATGGATCCATAAGGATGTTTAATACATCCCTATAATAATTGGTTAATAAGGCAATTGAGTATCCTGATCAACCTAAAGAGATGAAAAATTTGAATCCATCAAGTGAGGAAATAATGTCCAAGCTATTTGACACCTTGTCACATTGGGACAGTGTTAGAAAGTAAATTGAACAAATTAGTCCCAAATTTTTGGTTGAGGTCAAGACCGAAACATAGTATAGGATGGACTAAGATCGTAGTGTGGGGTGATGTTGGAGCCTTATATTTTGACTAATTATTTTGGATTTTTGGCATAAAATACCATGGTGTGAGAGGAGAATGGTGTAATAGGACCCTAGCACAAAAATAGCATGGTGCAAAAATATCATGGTGAGGAACCAACAAGATACAAGAGGACAAATGTGTGGAAGATAACAGTGTGAGAATACCTAGTGTAAGATGGAACATAACTATGGAGAACTTGAGAGAATAGGACTTGGTACAATATTGAAAGGTTTGGGAAAGGTAAAGGGAAGCAGGCAATGGTTGATGAGTGATTCTAAAGGATAAATTAGGATTTAATCATCACACACATTCACATCGACACATAAAAGAAAGGACATTTGGTAGAAAATATCTATCATCAAACAAGAATATAGCTGGTGTAAAGGCTCGGATCCTTAGGAGAAAGTAAGTAAATGACTACTACAACTCCCAGTCTACTAGAGATCATTAGCTAGTTGCCCATTTGTTATTAATTATGTAACTACTTGGTTAGGGAAAATTAAGTCTAAATACCCCATTATAGAGATATGTAAGCTAACTGATAATGGAAAATATGTAATGAATATTTATAAAAAATAATTATAAAAACTACAATCACTTCTGGTGTTATGCTACATATAATTAATATTTGAACATTAATAGTGGGTTTACATGAGTAATATGTGGATTATAATTCATTATGATATTTATAAAATATGCATTGCACATTTTTGTGTAAACAACACGTTGAAATTCATGAAATTTATCTTAATGTTCTTTCTTGTTGTGATTAATGAGACAAGGTCCATAGTCATATATTTCTTTTAATTTACATTCTCTAACGATATATATGAATAAACTCAATCTTATGAAAAAGTGACTGTGCAACATAACCCATGAGAACTAGTTTTATGTTACATGCTTTGGGTGAGAACACAAGAGCTTATTTCTAGCATGAAAGGCTATTGCCTAAGCTTGTTAGGGCTAGACACTTCAACACCTTAAGGAAATGTGATAGAGAAAATAACATAACAATGACAAATATTTCACCTACAACTTTTGGTGCCCGCCATGGGGCATGAATGATTTTTTTGTGCACCCACTACTATATCACTCAGTGAGATGAATGTTTTTTTATATAAATTTAGCATTGGTATAATAATATAATCTTTGTTATTGTGATAATATTATTTTTAAACCTAGTTGGTAAATAAGTACACAAGTTTGAATAGAACTAATGGAAAATTTTGACCTGTTCTTTGACTTGAAAGAATCATCTAATTTTTTACTTTCTCCAAAGTGAATAAGATAGGTACAACCTCTAAGCAGATTAATGTCATTGCCTAACATCTTTTCTATAAGGTAAATATAGTTTTAAAATATATATGTTGTTCCATGTGGTCCTCATATTGGGGCCATTGGTCATAGGTGCTTAAATTCATAATTTATCCAATAATTCAACAAAGAATTTTCATAAGTTAACCATTGATGATAAATAAACATCCTAATGAGCACATAAAATATTTATTTTCTTCCTATGGTATTTTAGGTGTGAAAAATGAGGTTTTATCAATCATGTTATCCTTGTAAACTTTTATGGTAGGAGTAACTGAAACATTGCATCATTTACTAACAACTTTTATTTCAAACTAGTAGAGGATGAGAACAAAATTTATATAAAGGTTCAAACTAGCTGAAGATAGGCATTCCATATTTTCTCAATTGTCTCAAATAAATAAATAAACTCGATAAACCCATGAGAGAGTTCATAGATTTATTTAATATGATGATACATAAGATGTTAATGACTACCATGCCTACTGTAGAAAATTAGAAGTGATTTTTATTGAATGAACAAATACCTAAATTAAGTATATACCTTCAAATAAATCATATACAAACTCTATAAATAGCACAAACTAAGGCTATAAATATATAAGATTATACGATCATGTCCAAAAATTATAAAAATGTCTCATTTAAATGTAATAAACATAATTTAGTTGATCCTTTGATTCAGGTATTGTAAAATCATGTAATAGCCTTGAAGAAATAAATTCCTATCATGGAAAGGTTCATCCTAGACACCCTACTCCAATTCAACTCAACTATTGAAGTGACTCCTATGAAAAATCAAATATTCATGTATCTTTCATGTTATTAACAATCATGATGGTTCTAACTTCCCAAAAATGACAAGGATTATACAATTGTGAACCTTTGAAGAATCGTCGAAAGGATTTTTGAGCACCTATAATCTTGAAATTTAAGAACTCGATAAAAAATTGACCATGTGTAATATATTTAATATGAACTGAATTTTGATCATTACAATGATAGAGTAGAGGATATGAATAGACATTCATATGCAATATTCATCATAGATTAAAATAAGAAGTTTAAATCAATAGAAAAATTAAGATCTCGATAAGAAAAATGCCAAAGAGGCTCCTAAATCCACAACATCTCGAGGAGGTTATTTTGAACATAGGTATTTATTTTCCAAATCTTACAAATATTTTAAAATTTGACAAAATATGATGTTCTTTATTTCCCCTAATGTCTCCACCAATGATGAGACAAATCCTACATGTTTATTTTCTTTTGATATCATTGATTAGATAAATAAAACCAAGGTCCATATTTTCTAGAATGAATACCTTAAACCAAATCCTGATAAACTTGATAGGTTGATCAAATTTATTAGATTTGAAGATTATAATACACCTCCTCATGGAGATCATATTAGGTTGATTAATTCATCTTTGTAAAATAATGTTTTTGGTTTTGCTCAATGTAGTGAAATACCTTAGCCATTCTATGTTTCACTTTATATTGGTGACTTTTAGTTAAAAACTTGTATAATTCATTCTAGAACATCAACTAATGTGATGCCAACAAAGGTAGCTCATGATTCATGTCTATCATGAACCATAAATTTTTATTTTTGATTCAATATGGAATCAAGACAAGTTCTTTTGATTGGACAAATAAAATATGCTCAGGTAGCCTTAGCCTTATTTCTTCCAATGAGAGTCAAAAATGTTATTCTAGTGCTAGAAATCCCTCTAAGTTATAGAATGATACTAATTAGGACATTATATAAATATATTTGGGCTGAGATTCATCTGGATTGGTCACAAGATGTCATTCTTAAAAAAGGAGTCAATGAAAACCTAGTACTAAAATTGAAAGATAAACACTTGGTGACAAATTCAAATGATCCTCGAGCAGATATTTTATATGAAGAAACATTCCCTAGTACCTACATAATGAGGAATGACAAATAATTAGATATTACTAAACTCATTTAAGGTGATATAAATGATTTTTTGAATTTAGAATTCAATTGTAGCTATTCAAATGTAGGTTCAGGAACTCAAGTGGTATTGATTTCTCCACAAAATGAGATATTTCCTTATATATATAAATTCCAATTTTAAAGCACTAACAAAAAAATGAACATGAATATCAAATTATATTATTAAAATTAGCAGAGGATATGATTATTAAAAATATCAAATCCCAAAGAGTTTTTTAACTAATCGTGGAACGGGTTTGAGGTTAAGAGAAAAATAAAAATGATAGGCTAAAGCATTATAGAAATAGTTTATGGGACTGCATTGAATGTTTTAGAGATTTTTCCATTAAATTTTTTATAAGAGAATTAAATTTGCAAGATGATGTCATATTTTATCTAGATCTTTGATGATTCCTCACATTAAGTTTGACAAAGACAAGTATATCATGAAATGATATACCACTCGAGTATTCTTGACAACTCGAAACATTCACAAAAAGTTTTGAAAAATGATGATCAGATCATCACCTTCTCTCTCTCTCTCTCTCTCTCTCTCTCTCTCTCTCTCTCTCTCTCTCTCTCTCTCTCTCTCTCTCTCTCTCTCTCTCTCTCTCTCCTCTCTCATCTCTCTCTCTCTCTCTCTCTCTATCTCTCTCTATATATATATATATATATATTATATATAGACACACACACACATACTTATATATATGAATATGTATATATATACATACATATATATACACCTATATATATGTATATGTATATATACATATACATATACATACATATACACACATATGTATATGTGTGTGTGTGTGTGTGTGTGTGTGTATATATGTATGTGTATGTGTATGTGTATGTGTATGTGTATGTGTATGTGTATGTGTATGTGTGTGTATGTGATATATATATATATATATACACATATATACATATATGCATATATACATACATACATACATACATATATATATATGTATGTATGTATATATGTATGTATGTATATATGTATATATATCTATATATGTATATATGTATATATGTTTATGTATATGTATATGTATGTGTGTGTGTGTGTATGTATATATGTATATGTGTGTGTGTGTGTATATTTGTGTGTGTATGTATGTATATGTATATGTATACACACACACACACACACACACATGTGTGTGTGTGTCTGTATATGTATATGTATATATATATATATGTGTGTGTGTGTGTGTGTGTGTGTGTGTGTGTGTATGTATATATATATATATGTATATGTATATATATATATATATATATATATATGTATGTATATATGTATATATATATATATATGTATATATATATGTATATATGTATATGTATATGTATATGTATACATATATGTATATGTATATATGTATGTGTATTTATACACACACACACACACACATGTATGTATAACAATTTTAATGGAGCTATGAATCTTATGTGTTCTTCCTTGGCACAAATTTTTTCTGATGTTTAAACATCGAGACTCATATTTTTTACTAATATTTCATTTTTTCATTTTTATGTGACCATGTATTATCCTCTTTAATTTTCATGTGTATATACCTATCATGCTTATCAAATTTTCCTTCTATTGAGACAAAATTTTAGAAATATTATTTCCCTTCAATTGACTGATTTTACCATCTGATTGATTGGTTTCAGCATCTAATGGTTCCATGAATTCTCTATCCTTTTTCTTCGACATGGAATATTCCCTATATGCTATAAAGAAACCATCACAATTCAAATTTATGAATATAAATATACATACACACACACACACACACACACACACACACACACACACACACACACACACACACACACACACACACACACACACACACACACACACACACACACACACACACACACACACACACACACACACACACACACACACACACACACACACACACACACACATACATATATACACACACACACAGATATATCTATGTGTGTGTGTGCGCGCTGTGTGTGTGGTGTGTGTGTGTGTGTGTGCACGCGCGCGCATGTGTGCGTGTAATTTATATATACACATACAAACATTACATACATACATATGTGTGTATATATGTCTATGTATATATATACAATATTTATACATATATTTATATATATGTATGTATGTATACACACACATACATGTGTGTAGATACATATCTATATAGATACATAGACACACACAAACATGTGTGTGTGTGTGTGTGTGTGTGTATAAATTTGAATTGTGAGGGTTTCTTTATAGTATATAGGGAATACTCTGTGTCTAAGGAAAAGGATAGAGAAGTCATGGAACCATCAGATGCTAAAGCCAATCGATTAGATGGTAAAATTAGTCAATTGAAGGGAAATAATATTTATAAATTTTTTTTCTCAATAGAAGGACAATTTGATAAGCATGATAGGTATATACACATGAAAAAATCAATAGGATCATACATGGTCACATAAAAATGAAAAATGAAATATTAGTAAAAAAATATGAGTCTTGATGTTTGAACATCAGGAAAAGTTGTTCCAAGGAAGAACACATAAGATTCCTAGCTCTATTAAAATTGTATATAAATATTTTTAGCTAGAGCTATGTTGATCTAAAGTCTTTCATACCTAACAATATGTGACATAATTTTTGTTTATAGATAACAATTAACCCATTCAGGTAAAATTAGAGACATTAAAATCTTAATATTAAAAATACCATCTATTAAAAAATAAATAAAATGATGGATGCAGTAATCAACTTTCCTATCAATAATTCTACATAGGTGGCCAACAACATGCTTGTTAGAAAGAATAATGGAAAGGTCAGTATTTGTGTATATTTTCATATTTTGAATCAAACCTCACTTAAATATAATTACCCTTTCCTAATTATGAATCAAATATTTTAAGTTATCATGGGATCTAAGATGGTGTCCATGATGGATGGTTTCTCTATATACAACTAAGTGGAAGTTTCTATAAAATATCAATACAAGACAATGTTTACCACCGCTTAGGTAATGTTCATATGCATAAGCATTCCATTTGGTATTATCATCATAATAGATACATTAAAAATAGAAATATATTTAGCCTTCAATGATATAAATTATAAAAATATCACTAAATTTTCAAAGGAAAGAGAATATCACTACAAAGATCAGAAAATGGTCTTTGAATGAACTTGGGCATATGGCATATATTTGAATCTAAAGAATTCAATCTTTGTAGTGATTGATGGTAAACTTTTAGGACACATGATTTATAAATAAGGTATAAATATTGATTCAAAGAGGGTAAAATCAATTTAGTAATTCTCTCTACCTACTAGCCAACCAAACACGCTCATTCTTCACCAAGTAAACATTCCCAAAAGTTTTTTTCCTCATTTTGTTGAGCTAACTAGACATATTAATCAGATGATGTGAGAAAAAAAGCTTTCAAATGGATGGTGATGGAAAAAAATACTTCAATAATATCAAGTACACTATGTCCAAAGTGCATGTTTTGACTTGTTCATATTTTCTAAAAGATTTCATTGCATACTACTATCCCTTTGAGTATACATTTTCAGACATCTTGGTATATAAAAATGAAGAGAGTATTGAGTCTCAAATCAAATTCATGACCTATGAACTAAATAAAATTAGTTAAAATATTCCTTGATTGAGAAACATCCATATGATGTAGTCAAATCTATAAACATTTCATGTTTAATACTCCAAACTCCCATAAAATGATGACAATTTTGGATCCACATGTCAAATCAATTTTTACTCAACAAGAGCTCATCTCAAATTAAAGAGGATGGTTCACCATCATGCATGAATATGATATAGATATAAAACCCACCTTGTTGGTGAGATAAAAATGTATTTCTCAAATGATTGTCGAGGGTGCTGATTTGAAAATAAAAGATAAAACAAAAAAGCTATTGCTGGTGGTTTTTGTTGAATATTTTAAAGCATGGTATTCTTGAATGGCATACTTCATATCATCTAGATATTGTCTTTCCCTTCTAAACCCTTTAAAAAATGACACTCATGGTGAGAGTGGCCAAGTATGTAATTTGGAATAACACTCTCATCAAGAGAGCCCAAAATTGTACCTTTTTGATACGTGTTGACAAAGAACAATAAAAGATATTTCTAGAGGATTTTCATGACCAACCTTGTGTTGTAAACATTTTTATCTTCTATTATATATTTTTAAATTTTTTAATACCATTAATACTATCCAACTTTGTTCAAAGATGTATAAGAATGGGTTGAAAAATGTGAAGCTTTTCAATACTCTGTTGAATGACCTAAGCTCTTCTCATTTTCCCTCTACCTCATTGTCATCCAATAGAGTTTTCAATAGTGGGGTTTGGATTTCATAGGTACCTTGAATTTTTATTCAATGTAGTACATACTCATTTTTTTAAAGTAAATTTTTACTTCACAAAGTGGGTAAAATTAATTTTGGTAAGGTCTACTATTTTTGAGGTGGTTTGTAAGTTTGTCAAAGTAAACATATTCATTAGATTTGGGGTACTGCAAAATATTTTAAACCATAATGATTCCAACTTTTCCTTGGTTAAACTTGTTAGATTTTAATACATATATGCAATCTCAGTATCACACTATTTTGATTTTTACAATTAGGGTTATGGTCAAGCAAAATCTAGTAATAAGATCATCACTACTATCGCCTACAAATTAGTTGATGAGAGTCAAAGGAATTAGAGAAATAAAACATATGATACTCTATGGACTCATTGAATAATTCCTAAAATAATGATTGAAATTTATCATTTTAAAATATTATACAGCATAGATGTGATTATTCCAATATCTTTAGAGTTTTCAGCTATACAACTAACCCAAGCTATAAAGGATGACCAATTCAAAGATACATTGGAGATGAGGATCATATACCTAACCATATTTGAGTTAGAGTGATTGATGGTGGTTGATAGGATTACATCTCACCATGAAAAGGTGAATAAAGTTTTTGATTAGAAGGCAAGATAGTGATATTTTCAAGTATGAGGCTTGGTCCTACTTTGGGATAAAAGAAGAGAAACTAGGGGAAGTCATGGGAAAATTTCTCCCTTTCGAATGGGTATTTTTGGATCCACCATTTTTTTTGTGAGAATAAATACTATTTGACACATTGAGATAGAACTCATATTTTTTTCCCTATAGTGGACAATATTTGAGGCAATATAAGATAGTGAAAGTAGGTTTCCACTGTTAGGAATAAATCAAAAAATGATGTGGAATAATTTCACAAAATCACAATAATAAAATATATGAATAGAGATGCATAAAGAACAAAAATAAACATGCACAAAAAGAAGACCAGATTTAATGTTGTTAACCCAATGTGGGATACATCCACCAAGAAACACTTATTCATATTTTATTACAAGCCACAAGAGTACAATCAACTCGCTGATCTATCTTCTCACAATTACAATGTACAAATATTGTTTGGATTTGTGCTCAACAAACCCTCCTAAATTCACACACTCTATTTTTCCTTCTCAAACCCTTGTTATCATGATGTATTACCTATTGAATATCCATCTATACATAATACATTGATATAGCGGTTTTACCAAATAATGGGTACCAAAACTATGGGCCAAGTCAACCCAAAATGGTTCCCCATTAAGGGGGTCTAGAAATATTTTAGGGGACTACCACCCCCGAACCCCAATGAGAATACATAAAGAGTGTATAATACATTTTAAATGTACAATATTTGAAATACATTGTAATTTAGAAATAGGCTCCATAACACAACAACCACATACCAAATTCCATATAGGTTATTGATGTTTGTGTTTTGTTTTTCCTTTTTTTTTGTGTTCCCTTTTTGTTTTTTGTTTTTTGTTTTTTGTTTTTTTGTTTTTTGTTTTTTGTTTTTTGTTTTTTGTTTTTTGTTTTTTGTTTTTTTTTTTTTCTTTGTTATTCTTTGTTATTTATTTTCTCCGTCTAGTTATCTTGAGTAGACTCCTTATCCTAATGGATAAGAACTTGTCTTGAAACTAGAGATTCTAAAGGTTCATCTTATGTCTTTCAATTGGTAGATCAAGGAATACAAGTATGTAGATTCATAATAATAAATGTATCAATGACCAAATTATATATATATATATATATATATATATATATATATATATATATATATATATATATATATATATATATATATATATATATATATATATATATATATTGCATCACACTAAGAAATGTGATCCTATATTCAAATTCAGTTGTTATCATCAAAAATTGAAGTCCTTATTTTTCCCATTTTTTTCAC
The DNA here is from genome assembly GCA_037957365.1 of Torreya grandis. NCBI lineage: Eukaryota > Viridiplantae > Streptophyta > Pinopsida > Cupressales > Taxaceae > Torreya > Torreya grandis. The sequence goes on along the minus strand of JARHVA010004678.1, from coordinate 1,466,122 downwards.
TAATGAATATACCTATTTAATGTAATCAATTTTTTTTATAAACACTTAGTGTAAAAACTTGATTTTCTATCTCAAAATTTAGGAACTTGGTAGATTAAAAAACCCTATTTTGGTAATTGTTCAAAAAATACCCAAGAGATCCAATGGACCTGATTCGATCATAGTTCCTAAGGTACCTCAAGTAATTTATATTTCCCATACGACTGATGGGGTTTGAAAAGTGTCAAAGATATTCTATGGTGCTAACAAGGTCCATGGTTATCCTCATGCTTAAAATATCTAATGGACCTAAGTAGGTAGTAGTTCCACAAGCTATTTTGGTGCCTGAAGTGGCTAATTTGAATGATAGGCCCAAAAAAAACTACATGTTGATTATCTTAATAATTTTTTTATTCATGAAGTGTCAAATATTGCTAAAAATCTTGATGGGGTGCCATTTCTCTAAGTTTTGTTGATTCCCAATGTGATTGATGGGTTTAATGGCATTGATGAGATAAGGAAAATAAATAAAGAACATTGAACAAGTGATCTCAAGGTACCGTGAATCATTGATAGACCTAACTAGGTCATAGAGAGTGGAGTACCATACATATTGTAAGTACTCAATGTTATCCTAAATATGAAAGGGTCTATCACTATTTCTTTTCTCAGTGTAGTTATTTTGAGCAGACTCCTTATCCAATGGATAATAACTAGTCTTGAAACTAGAGATTCTAAAGGTTCATCTTATGTGTTTCAGTTGGTAGATCAAGGAATACAAGTATATATATTCACAATAATAAAGGTACCAGTGACCAAATAATATTTACTTATTTTGCATGCCACTAGTAAATGTGATCCCATATTCAATCCCAATTGTTATCATAAAAATTTGAAGTCTTTATTTTTCCAAAAAAATTCACTAATGAATATACCTATTTAATGTAATAATTTTTTTTTTATAAACACTTAGTGTAAAAAGTTTATTTTATATCTCAAAATTTAGGAACTTGGTAGATAAAAAACCCTAATTTGGTAATTATTCAACAAGTACCCAAGAGATCCAATGGACCTAATTCTATCATAGTTCATAAGGTAACTCAAGTACTTGATATTTTTGATATGACTGATGGGTTTTGAAAAGTGTCAAAGATATTCGATGGTGGTAACAATGTCCATGGTTATCCTCATGCTTAAAATATATGATGGACTTGAGTAGGTAGTAATTCCACAAGTTATTTTAGTGCTTGAAGTGCCTAATTTGACTGATAGTGCAAACAAAACTACATGTTGATTGTCTTAATAAGTGTTTTATTCATGAAGTGTCAAAGAATTCTAACAAGCCTAATGGGGTCTCATTTCTCTAAGTTTTATCAATGCCTGATGTAACTAATGGGCTCAATGGCATTGATGAGACAAGGAAATGAAATAAAGAACATTTAACTAGTGATTTCAAGGTACCATGAATCATTGATAGACCTAACTAGGTCATAGAGAGTGGAGTACCACACATATTATAAGTACTTGATGAGATTGTAAATATGAAAGGGTCTACCACTATTTCTTTTCTTAGTCTAGCTATTTTGATCATACTCCTTATCCCAATGGATAAGAACTAGTCTTGAAACTAGAGATTCTAAAGTTTCATCTTATGTCTTTTAGTTGGTAGATCAAGGAATAAAAGTATGTAGATTCACAAAAATAAAGGTACCAGTGACCAAATAATATATATTTATTTTACATCCCACTAGGAAATGTGATCCCATATTCAAACCCAGTTGTTATCATAAAAAATTGAAGTCTTTATTTTTCCAAATTTTTTCAGTAATGAATATACCTATTTAATGTAATCAATTTTGTTTATAAACACTTAATGTAAAAAATTGCTTTTCTATCTCAAAATTTAGGAACTTGGTAGATAAAAAAACCCTGATTTGGTAATTTTTGAACAAGTGCCCAAGAGATCCAAAGGACCTAATTCAATCATAGTTCCTAAGGTACCTCAAGTACTTGATATTTTAGATATGACTGATGGGGTTTGAAAAGTGTCAAATATATTCTATGGTGGGAACAAGGTCCATGGTTATCCTCATGCTTAAAATGTCTGATGGACTTGAGTAGGTAGTAGTTCCACAAGTTATTTTGGTGCCTGAAGTGCCTAATTTGACTGATAGTCCCAATGAAAAATACATGTTTATTGTCTTAATAAGTGTTTTATTCATGAAGTTTCAAATAATGCTAACAAGCCTAATGGGGTCTCATTTTTCTATTTTTTTTTATGCCTGATGTGATTGATGGGCTTAATGGCATTGATGAGACAAGGAAATGAAATAAAGAACATTTAATAAATTATTTCTAGGTACCATAAATCATTGATATACCTAACTAGATCATAGAGAGTGGACTAACACACATATTTTAAGTACTCTATGTTATCCTAAATATGAAAGGGTTTATCAGTATTTATTTTCTCAATCTAGATATTTTGAGCAGACTTCATAACCCAATGGATAAGAACTAGTCTTGAAACTATAGATTCTAAAGGTTCATCTTATGTCTTTCAGTTGGTAGATCAAGGAGTACTAGTATGTAGATTCACAAAAATAAAGGTACCAGTGACCAAATAATATATATTTATTTTGCATCCCGCTAGGAAATGTCATCCCATATTCAAACCCAGTAGTTATCATCAAAAATTGAAGTCTTTATTTTTCCCATTTTTTTCACTAATGAATATACTTATTTAATTTAATCAATTTTTTTTAAGCACTTATTGTAAAAACTTGATTTTCTATCTCAAAATTTAGGAACTTGGTACATAAGAAAGCCTAATTTGGTAATTATTCAATAACTACCCAAGAGATCCAATGGACTTGATTCGATCATAATTCCTAAGGTACCTCAAGTACTTGATATTTCCCATATGACTAATGGGATTTGAAAAGTGTTAAAGATATTTGATGGTGCTAACAAGGTCCATGGTTATCCTCATGCTTAAAATATCTGATGGACTTGAGTAGGTAGTAGTTCCATAAGTAATTTTGGTGCCTAAAGCATCTAATTTGATTGATAAGCCCAATGAAAACTTCATATTGATTGTCTTAATTAGGGTTTTATTCCTAAATTGTTAAAGAATCCTAACAAGCCTGATGGGGTCTTATTTTTCTAGGTTTTTCAATGCCTGATGTGATTGATGGGATCAATGACATTGATGAGATAGGGAAATGAAATAAATAACATTTAACAAGTGATTTCGCGTTACCATAAATCATTGATAAACCTAACTAGGTCATAAAGTGTGGAGTATGACACATATTGTAAGTACTCGATGTTATCATAAATATGAATGTGTCTATCACTATTTCTTTTCTCATTCTAGCTATTTTAAGTAGACTCCTTATCCCAATGGATAAGAACTAGTCTTGAAACTAGATATTCTAAAGGTTCATCTTATGTCTTTCTGTTGATAGATCAGGGAATACAAGTATGTAGATTCACAACAATAAAGGTACTAATGACCAAATAATATATATTTATTTTGCATCATACTAGGAAGTGTGATCCCATAATCAAACCCAGTTGTTATCATCAAAAATTGAAGTCTTTACTTTTCTCATTTTTTTCACTAATGAATATACCTATTTAATGTAATCAATTTTGTTTATAAACATTTCATGTAAAAACTTGCTTTTATATCTCAAAATTTAGGAACTTGGTAGATAAAATAAGCTTGATTTGGTAATTATTTAATAAGTGCCCAAGAGATCCAATGGACTTGATTCAATCATCGTTCCTAAGGTACCTCAAGTACTTGATATTTCCCTTACGACTGATGGGGTTTGAAAAGTGTCAAAGATATTCGATGGTGTTAACAAGGTCCATGGTTATCCTCATGCTTAAAATATCCAATGGACTTGAGTAGGTAGTAGTTCCACAAGTTATTTTGGTGCCTGAAGTGCCTAATCTGATTGATAGGCCCAAAAGACTATATGTTGATTGTCTTAATAAGTGTTTTATTCATGAAGTTTCAAAGAATGCTAACAGGCCTGATGGGGTCTCATTTCACTAAGTTTTATCGATGGCTGATGTGATTTATGGGATCAATGGCATTTATGAGACAAGGAAATGAAATAAAGAACATTTAACAAGTGATTTCAAGTTACCATGAATCGTTGACAGACCTGACTAGGTCATAGAGAGTGGAGTACCACACATACTGTAAGTACTCGATGTGATCACAAATATGAAAGGGTCTATCACTAACAAATAAAAATTTTAAAATATTATTTTATAAAAGTGAGAATACAAAATGTTATAGTGAAATATTAAGGTTTAACTCATTACCTCTTATCTCTATAAATCTAACATATATGATAATTGTAAAGGGGTTTTTTGATGCTCATTGGAATTTTTCTTGAGAAGGATAAAGAAACTTTATATTCATTCTTAAATAGAGGACATAAGAGAATTTTTATAACTTTGTCACTAGCACTTTGTTTATAAATGTGTGTTTTTTTTATGTCAATACATATCTCTCAATTCAAACAATAGATATATTAATCTTAAATAAACATATTACTTTGAAAGAAACCCTCATTGTCATGTATAGGATGCAATTTGTGTTTATTCCTTCATACATGACCCTTTGTATTCTTTTCTATTATTTTTTGTTGAAAGTAGTAAAACTCAAGACTTTATTCAACCTATAAATACTATAAATAGGTTTATTTTAATTTTTCCTATTTTCAATAAAAAGAACTCCCCTCTAAATAGAGGATAGACTTTTTGTCTCCTTCACTATTGTAAAATCTTACTAACTCTAAAATTAAAATCACTTAAATCCTTATAAATAATAAACCTAACAAAATTGAAAAAGAAAATATCCCTCCCATGTAACAATAATAGAGTAATTGTTAACTTGCATAATACAAAATGAGTGGTTAATTCTAACAATATTGTTGTGATTGTTGAATTCCAGTAATTAGAATCACAAATAAGAAAGAGTTTCAAAATGTTCAAGATTTTCAAATTAAATAGAAATCAAAATATTAATCGATCATATAAGCTATTGGTTTTCCTATCATAATTCTAACTTTTTCAATTATTATATAATTTTATAAATTTTTCTATCACAATTTTATTAAAAATAAAAATTATTAAATAATGATTGTAAATTCCCATATAACACATTTCATGGTAATTATTCTCCATATGTATATGACATTTTATTTGTGGCTTACTCTCTTGCAAAGAAATTGTAAACTAACCACTCCACGAAACCCCAAAAATAGCAGCCTCTACCTCTATATTAATTAATATTAATTTAGTCTCCCACATAAATATATTATGATTTAATAAACTATTTTAGAAGAGTGTTATTAATTTAGTCACCGACATTAAGATAGATTATAAAGAAATAAAATGTTAGAAACAGTTCCATTCCATTTATTGTCATTGCTAAACCAAAAAAATATTAGATCAACTCTATGTTGTGGCGGGGATCCTGGAAAAAATATTTATAGGTAACATAATGTGAGTGATAATGTGTAGTTTGGTTCTAGATCTAGATTCGACCTTTGCTGATAAACTGGATAGGTTTATGGCAATTAGGATAGGTGGCTTCATTATCATCTAGACTCTATTCAAAATTTAACCAAATCTCACCAAACCCCCTTTTAGATTTTATAATTGTTAATTTTTTTTTAATTCATACCTAACCTAACCAACTTGAAAACATGAAATATGTAGCCACATATGAACCATGACAACTGTTGTCATTAAATGCAGTTTACTTTCAAATTTCAATTTTTGAAGCCCATTTTATTTTGGGGGCAAAAGATGTGGAGTAAGTGAGAATGCTGTCAGTAGAAGATAAAAAATAAAAAGGGAATGAGTAGCAATATAAAAAATTCAATGTAGTAGTAGCAGCCTATAGAATTTGTAGCAGCAAAAGAGGGAAACTAGAGCAATCCATAATATTTACTACCCAATCGAGCCTACAAATTTTTGTCATTCTCTCTCTTACATAGCCAATAGTGTTGTAGTTATTTTTCTCCAACAACTAGTATTAGAACCATTAATAAAGGGCAGTCAGGTTGTACATACATTTAGACATGGCATCAGGAAGTTTAGGGTTTTGGTAGCAACCCCTTATGTTTGATGGAAAAATTTATGATGTGTAGAGCATTAAAATGAATACTATATTCAACTCTCAAGAGTTATGAGAGTTAGTTGAAGCTGGGTACAATGAGGTTATAGACATGGTAGAATTCTATGCCTTAAACCAAGTATAAAATAATGTGCTAAAGGAGCATAGGAGGAAAGATGCCAAAGAACTCAATTACATACAAATAGTTTTAGCTGACTCAATCTTTCCTAGGATATCAATAGTTGTCTATTCTAGGCAAGCATAGGATATCTTGTAAAATGCATATCAAGGGAGTGACAAGGTGAAACTTGTCAAGTTGCATCTCTTAAGAAGAGACTTTAAGAACCTACAAATGAAGTAAAATGAGTCAGTAAATGACTTCATAATAACTATGAATATAGTAAATCAAATGAAGACATGTGGTGATACCCTTGAAGACCATAAGATCACTAAGAAGGTGTTGAAGAGCCTTTCAATTAGATTTGATCCTATAGTGGTTGGTATAGAAGAGTCAAAAAAATTGAGACAAATGATGATTGATGAATTAATGGGTTCTTTACAAACCCATGAACAGGGATAGAATAGGTCAACCACCTCTTCCCATGAGCAAACATTCAATACCAATGTCAATGTGAAAGGAAGGGGGAGAGGTTCAAATAATAGAGGAAGAGGAAGAACTTGCAACAGTCAAGAACGTGGAAGACATGGCCATCAAGAACCACATGGAAGAGGAAGAGGAAGAAGCATTAACACTTTTACAGGTGGATATACATTAAATTATGATAAGTTTAGCATCCAATGTTATTATTGTAAGAGATATGGACATTATGCTAGTGAGTGTAGAAAGAAAGAGTATGACATGAATAGGCAAAATTATAATTTCACTCATACACAAGAGGCTAAACCAAATAGGAATGAGAAAGGAGGAAGCTTGTTTATAACATGCAACATTGCTAAATAAAGTAGCAAAAAGACATGCTATTTGGATAGTGGTTGTAGCAACCACATGAGTGGAAACAAAGAGATGTTCAACTACATATATGAGACAATAAAATCAGAGGTGAAGATGGAAAACAATGATAAGGTTTCTATCATGGGCAAGGGTAGCATTTCAATCCGTACCAAGGAATGTGACAAAAGGTGAATTCATGATGTTTACTATGTACTTGGGTTAAAACACAACCTTATTAGCATAATGTAGCTTATGAAAAAGGGATACAAGGTCACATTTGAGAATGGTGAGTGCATCATCTTTGATAGGAGTAGCTGCAATAGGAAGATATCAATAGTCAAGATGACAAGTAATCAATTGTTTCCATTGAGAATGCAAAGTGAGCTCACAACAACATTCAAAAAAATGATGGTAGATGAAGCTAATCTTTGGCATCTTAAGTATGAATATTTGAGCTTTGGAGGGATAAACCTTCTTCATAATAAATACATAGTGAAGGAGTTGCCCCTTATAGAACAACCAAATAAGGTATGTGAAGGATGCATATTGGAGAAACAACATAGGAGTGCATTTCCCATGGGTAAAGCATAGAAATATAGATCTCCATTAGAGCTAATACATTCAGATTTGTGTGGTCCAATGAAGACCCCCTCCCTATTCAGGAATGCCTATTATATGACATTCATAGATGACTACTGCTAGAAGATATGGGTGTGCTTATTAAAGAATAAATCAGAAGAATTTGAGACTTTCAAGCATTTCAAGGCCATGGTGGAGAAGCAAAGTGGTCATTATATCAAGATTTTGAGGATGGATGGAGGGAAAAGTATATCTCCAATGAGTTTATGAATTTTTTTAAGGATCATGGCATAAAGAAGTAATTTACAACTAGGTATACACCATAGTAAAATGGTGTGGCTGATAGGAAGAATATGACAATCCAAGAGATGGCAAGGAGCATGCTAAAGGTAAAAGGTTTGCCTAATGATTTTTGTGTTGAAGTTGTAGCAATAGCCATGTACTTATTGAACATTTATCCAATGAAGAGTGTAAGGGATGCAATCCCTCAAGAATCATAGATCAATTAGAAACCAAGTGTTGAACACCTTAAAGTGTTTGATTATGTATCATATGCACATGTACCCTAGAAAATAAGAATAAAATGGGATGACAAAGGTGATAAGTGTATCTTCATAGGGTATACTGACCAATCAAAGGCATACCAACTATACAATCTCATCACCAAAGATCTCATAATCAACTGAGATGTTAAATTCATTGAGCATGAAGCTTGAGAAGAGAGATAAGGAGAAGAGCATATTAAATCAAGCACTGGTGGACCCTTCATTGAATCTAAAATAGCAAGTGGTATAGCTATCAATGCACTAAGATAGATCCCTATTTCACAAAGGGTTGATTCATCTAGTGGCAGTAGCCATCAAGGAGGTCAAGGAGTTGTTCATGAGTCAACATCCTCTTCTTCCAACTCAAGTCAAAATAAACTAAGGATAAGAAGCTTGTAAGAATTTTATGAGTAGTCAAGGTATGAGCAAAATGAGGATGAAACAATGAATTATGCACTCTTTATATCAGCTGATCTAATCTACTTTGAAGAAGCAGTCAAAGACAATAAGTGGTGTGAGGTTATGGATGAAGAAATGCATGTCATAAAGAGAAATGAAACATGGGAGTTAGTCGACCTACCAAAAGGAAAAGAGGTCATAAGAGTTAAGTGGGTATACAAAATAAAAACTACACTCGAAGGCAAGATAAATAGACTTAATGCAAGGCTAGTGGTGAAGGGCTACAAGCAAAAGCCCAAATGTGATTATAATGAGATATTTGCACCTGTAGGAAAGCTAGAAACTATAAAGATAATCATAGCCATTATTTTCTAACACAAGTAAAAGGTGCATAAAATGGATGTGAAGTCAACATTATTGAATGGAGTGCTAGAAGAAGAGGTCTATGTGCGACAACCATCTAAATGTAAGATTCTCAAGTATGAGAATAAAGTGTATATGCTAAAAAAGGCATTTTATGGGCTCAAGCAAGCCCCAAGAGCATGATACAAACATTTAGACTCATACTTTTTGAGCAATGGTTTTAAAAAGAGAGCAATTGAGCCCACACTATACATCAAATCATGCAAGAAAGGTATTTTGATTTTTGTATTGTATGTAGATGATCTTATATTAACCGGTAATGCAAATAAATCCATTGAAGAGTTCAAAATAGCCATGAAAAATGAGTTTGAAATGACTGATTTGGGCTTTTTGAAGTATTTTCTTGGCATAGAAGTCAAGAAAATGGATGAAGGCATACTCATATACCAATCTAAGTATGCAAAAGAGGTTTTAAAAAGGTTCAAGATGTTAGACAGCAACCCTGTACTCACTCCAACCGAGATAAGCCTTAAGTTGTGTAAAGATGATTGTAGCAGCAATGTAGAACCCACACACTATAAAAGTCTATTGGGAAGCATAATGTATTTGACTGCAACAAGACCAAATATCATGTATGCAATCAGCATTATATCAAGATTAATGGAGATGTCAAAGGAGACACATTGGCATGCAGGTAAGAGGATATTGAGGTACGTGAATGGAACAAGAGATTATGGTGTTTTGTATGTAGCAGTAGATGAATTTCCGTGTGTTGGTTACATGGATAGTGATCAAGTAGGTAGTCTTGATGTCTGCAAGAACACATCTAGGTATGTATTTCATCTTGGGTGAGGAGCCATATCTAGAGATTTAAATAAATAACTAATAGTGTCACTTTCTATAACTAAAGTGGAGTATATAGCAACCAATGCAGTAACATATCAAGCTATATGATTGAAAATGATACTTTTTGATTTGTATGAGTAACAAGGAGCTTTTATAGTCTATTCATCTATAACATTGTCAAATAACCCTGTATTTCATGGTAGGAGCAAACACTTTACAATTAGGTATCACTTTATTCATGAGTTAGTTGATTATCATGTCATAGAGCTTAGTTTTTATAAGTCTGATCAGCAGTTAGCTAATATTTTTACGAAGCCATTGTCTAAAGACACTTTCATGCACCTAAGAAGAAGGTTAGGGGTCATAAATACAACAACATTAGGCCTACATACTGTTATGGTAGCTTTGAAGTCTTATAATAGAGCTACAAACTCAAATAATCTAGTTACAGATGCCTATAGAAAAATTAGGCATCTATCAGTCTAGCTACAGACTCCTACAAAAAAACTTTGGACTCCATCAATAGAAATACGAACTCCTACAAAAAAGCTATGGAGTCCATCAGATAATCTACAAACTCCATCAGCAAAATTATAAACTCCTACAACAAATCTACATACTCCATTAAAAAAACTATGAACTCCATCAACAGAGCTACGAACTTCAGTTATGAACCTTCAAACATGCATAACAAGGATGTAGAATCATTTGGTAAGTTATAAAGAAGTTATAAAAAGTTTTTGGAGGCTGAGAAGAGTCTAATTGACCATGGTAGGAATGTCAAAAATAAGGGAGAGTGTTAAAATATTATTTTTTGTTCCTACCTAACCTAGCGAGTTCCAAAACATGAAATATATAGCCACCTACAAAATATGATAGTTGTTGTTATTAAATGCAGTTTTATTTTAAATTTTAATTTTTGGATCCCATTTTGTTTTGGAGAGAACAAGGTGCAGAGTAGGTGAGAATGCTATCAACAGAAGACAAAAAAGAAAAAGGGAATGAGCAGTAATATATAGAATTCAACGTAACAATAGTAGCCTATAGAATTTGTAGCAGTAAAAGGAAGAAAATAGAGCAGTCTATAGCAAAGGAAGAAAGAGAGAGCAACAGTTTGAAAAAAGGGCAAAATAGAGTAGTCTGTAGCAAGGAAGAATAAGCAGTAAAGGAAAGTTTTAATATTTTTTTAATGTTATTCTTAACAGTAACAGCTATATGTTATTCAGATATATAAATATATGAATGTTTAGTGTGTATTCCTTCATTCTCTCCCTTGTTTTATTTCAGTCTTGTATTATCTATTTGCTGCCCAACAAACCCTATTGATTTTGGTCATTCTCTCTCTCTAAAACAACCAATAGTGTTGTAGTTAGTTTTCTCCAACAATAATAAGGTGTGCTCTGTGGCCCATGGCATGCCCTAAATTTAATGGACTAAATTTAATGGTTTTATCTTTGATGGTATTTATATTTTTAAATGATAAGATACAATCATTTGTAAGGAGACCATAATAGATAATCCTTATTGCAGAGGTAAGCTTTTAAGTCATGCCATATATATGAACTATGGACAGACAAGGATTTGTTTCTAATTTGTTTTAAATATTTTTTATTTAAAGTTAAAGATTAAGGATATTCAATCCTTCAAACAAGTTTATTTTTTATTTTAATTTATCTTCAATTTAAATTATATTTTTATTCAAATATTTCAAAGAATTAAAATTTTAAGAGATGGTATAATAATATATTTTATAAAAATTTATATAAATTAAATTAATTTTTTTAAATAATTCAAAATTTGTATATATTTTATAATATTTATGTAAAAAATAAGCCAGAATTATTAGTGTCCAAACAATAATATTATATTAGATTTGTTAGATTCGTCTCTACATGTTTTTTTTTTAAATTTATATAAGATTGATATTGTAATTATTTTCAATAAATTTTTAATTGAAAACTTAAAAAGATAAATTGAAAGTTTTATTTTAAATAGAAATAATAATAAAAATTATTTTATTTTTTTAAATTTTATTGGTCGGATTTTTTTTTTTGGTTTATTATTATTTTTATAATTTATTATTAATGAGATAGTATTGCAACAATCCATTGATTAATTAGAAAATTTTCTAGATAAAACTATGTTAGTGTTTTGTTGCAATGAGTAAATTTATTTTTGAACAATAAATTTATTTTGAAATTAAAATTTTTATTAGATTTAATAAGAGAAATATTTTACACTGGTTTACTCTGTTCAAAAAAGTCTTTCACGAAATCCTTTCCTTCAAAAAAATTTGCAAGGCCTTATAGACTTCAAACAACATCTGCGCTTGTTTAAAATAATATAGATATCTGAAAAATATCCGCTTTATATTATGGATTTCTATTCTCTGTTCCATTGATTCCAATTTGGCACACGTTGGGAGGATGGTGGCAAAGATTATGCAGTTTGGCTTTAAACCCAGAAATTTCCTTTGCTTAAATGTTCTCAAGATTGATTTAACAAATCCATTTCGTGCACATCCTGCAACCATGCGATTCAATATGATTACATCTTATCGAGGCATTTTTTTGAAAAGCCTTAATGCCTATAAACCCGCAATCATTGCATTCCATAGGGTCATATTTCTTCGAGGCATTTTGTCACACAGTCCACATGCCTTGCGCTGTACTTCCACATTTCGCACCCATGTATATGAAGGCACTCAGCTATAATCATGAGGAAACCCATGTCTTCTGGTAGCTGCAATTGGGATATTCCATGAGAAGACATTTCATTCAGTCATGTGGTCAAACACTCTGAACATCCACTAGAATTTTGCACTTGCCTTAAATGCGTATAAGGATATTTTGTAAACGTTTGTGTTGGAAAACATAAATTCGCTCTCATTCATGTGGGAATGGATTGGCTTGCCCTCTAAAAAGGCTTTCTTAGAAATGCAGGTCTGTAATACCTGAAGATATGTAGAGGAGTTTGCAGTAGGGTTATGTGTAGTAAGAACAGTGATATTAACCAGCGGATTCTAATTCCCAAACAAGAGCAATTCAAAGCCCTGTTGGTAATCATGCTAAATCTTTATCTGTTGCTTACTGGTTACTTCCTCTGGATCAAGAATTTCTGGAAAGGCTGTAATTTATCTTACTTAAATTCATGTAAAGGGGAAAATAACTATTACTATTATGAGGACAGAACGCTGATAAGCCAACCCTGTTCATGTTAGAGACATCACCTACATTGAAATCATTGTATTGTATAAATTTTATGCTGTCAAGAAGTTGTAAATTATATATAATGGCCTTTTTTTGGGTCCTTATTTATTTATTATGTAATTAACCTGGTTTGGGTAGAAATATATAGGCCACTTAAACTATCAGAAATGTCAAAATTTAGGTTTCGTAGTCATATGCAAGGAAGACATTATTAAAATAGTAACAATTTATGATTAAGTTGCTTTACATAGATAACTGTGTCTTTGTTTTGCTTTCAGTTAAGACACTGAAAAAGGGTATAAGGCAACGAAATGTCATGCAACAACTGATGAAGTAGATGATAGCCTAGGTTGAGGCTATGTTGGTGTAAGGCCGAAGCCAGCACATTGTAGCTTTAATGCATGCAAATTTGCTCATCGATGACCAATACACAAACTTGCAAGCAACTGCTTGCTTACAAGCTTCAGCTGAGAGGCATTTATTGGCTTGATCAAAACATATACAAGTGCCTTTATAAATAGAGGTCTTCATGACACAGTTAGCAGACAAAGACAAATGGCTTTCAGTGGAGACACATGCGAACGGTGGGATGGTCGGTTGGTGCACTTTCCGCACAGAGAGTCCACAGTGGGATTGGCGGTGGGAGGAATTATTTGTTCATTCCAACATAAATAGTTGAAAACAGATAAGCTCTGCAAAAGATTCTAAGATCTCTGTTAAGTTTATTTGAACAAAGAAGACAATGTAGATGTATCCGCTCAGACTCTACTGTGTTCTAGCAATTACGAGTAAAAAATAAACACTTACAAATTGCAAATGGCCAATGCTACTGTTTTACTTGGAGTTAATATTGTTTTATGTAAATGATCACTAAGTTTATCGCATTTTTTACTAGCCTTTTTTTTCTATTGGAAATATTTTTTAGCATTGAAACATATTTGTGTCCCTGTTTATTATTTGTACAATCCTTTCCTATTTTGTATTTTAATCAATTTGAAGTTATATTGATAATTGTAATTGTTTTTCTTTTTTGTTTATCAAACAAATTACCATGAGCATAAGCACAAATTGTTTTGATTGTAAAAAGGTCACCAAGAATTGGCAATTAGTAGCCTAATATCAAATCACGGAGATTGTATAAGTGAAAATTTACACTTGTCTATTTATAAGATTTCTTTCCCCCTGCATCTTGGAAGTAAAGAAACAAGTATATAATATCTTGTCCTTTTCATGAAGAATGTTAATTTTATATATATATATATATATATATATATATATATATATATATATATATATATATATATATATATATATATATATAAAAGAGGGGTAAAAATGTATTCAATTTGAGAAAAGAACAATACAAAGCAAAGCATTACACATCTCTATCAACCTCCACTAATTGATCCAGCTTTTGAGACAAATACAGGGGTAATTGACTCCTTTCCACAATGTTTCAATCATGTAGATGATTAGAATCCCATTTAGCCAAACAATCCGCAACCCCATTCCATTCTCGCAGAATATGATAAAAAGAAACAGAATCCAAGGAAGGACACATATTAAGACTCTGTTTTATAATGACAGCAAAATGCCAACTAGAATCCTCAAACTGTTGCCTCTTCAATAACATCACAACACCCTGGGAATCAGAGTCACAAATGATCCATCTCTATTCGAGAGCATAGCCACACTCCATAGCATAGAGAATGGCAAGAGCCTCCATCACATTGTTATTGTTAGGTTGTGGAGCTAAAAGCTTCACCAGGATGCAAACAAGAGAAGTTACGGAGGATGCGGAGTTGCGGAGAGTTGCAGAATCAGTTGCAGGGAAACCGGCGTCGGTCTGATCAACCGACGTCAGTCAGATAGCAAAGAGGAAGCAACCGGCATCGGTCATCAGTCGGCCGATATCGGTCATGGAGGAGACGACGTCGGCAGCCTGTGCGAGAACAAGAAGTTTGCATGATGAGTCCGGAGAGTCTATTTTGAGACTGTTAGTTTGCATGTTGAAGGCTAGTCTTAGTATTGAGTTGCATGTCTAATTATTGTAATTAGGTTAGTCTAATTATTGTAAGCATGAGATCTATATATGGACTCATGGGCTGTATTGTAAACTTGTGCTAGAAAGCCATTGGGCTTGTAGAGAGAGCTAGTGTAGTTCCTCCTAGTTACCAAATAGGGGTACTGAGAGTGTATGATCAGAGAGAGTTTCAGGTTGTGCAAGTTCTTGGAGAAGATCCACCGGGGTACTGGTTGAAGAATCATAAGGACTTGGTGAGGCAAGGACAAGGGTTCTTCAGGGGTGTAGAAAGACATCTACATGGTGAGTATGATCTAGTTATTTGCAGGTAGCAGCAGAGAGCAAGGGATCTACTTGAAGTACAGTTGTGTACTTGGTGAACTGGCAGCGTGTTACTGACTGGTTGGAGAGGTGAACATCAATTCTGTATTGGAGTTGATTGTTGTGACCAAGAGAGAGAGGGAAGAAGGTCTTGAGGTGTGGCGAGCCTTTGAGGTGGAAGAAGAAGTGGCATCTTCTTTATTGTATATTCTTCTGAGTGATTATTAATACAATTGTGTATTGTCTCTCAATTCCTGTGTTTCATATTTCTAGTTACTCATTGATTCTGGTTAAATTTCGTGTTTAGTTGCTAATACAAGAAGTAATCATATGTGCTCTAATTGGTAGATCAAGATACTGACTAAGTAGGGATCAGAGCATGTTTATTGTTCTAGGTTTCCCTGACAAGTGGTATCAGAGCTTTTGGTTGGGTTGACTAACAGGTGGTTTCAGATATGGTAGTGTTTGTTGATTACAGGTCACTCACAAGGGTTTCAGATTGAGTGGGAGTATAGCAATGACAGAAGAAAGTAAGCTACGAATGGAGAAACTAAATAGCACGAATGGTCTGATTGATGGAAAAAAAGAGCAGGTAAAAAGAGATTGTTGATCGGTAGAAAATCAACGCGTAGAAGCATATGTTGCAGGTAATATTGCACAGGATGTTCAGGATAAAGTGGAATCTTTGTTTACAGATTCTTTTGCCTCTTTCCATGCAGCCCGAAATAGAGCATCTTTTCATGGGTATGTCTTTGGAGACTTTGGAGAGATTTATTTAGGGGTTGGAGAGCCTTGTCAGATGATTGACGAAGGGGAAGTGAAGCTGAAATTGCAGGCGGATGACACACAGTGGTTGAAAGAAGTCATGCAGGTACCAGTCTTGGAGATGAGTCTAATTTCTTCAGAAAATTTGGGTGATGAGAGATGCACTATAACTCTCACAGTGGATACACTTGAATTAGATGGTGGTAAGAAAGTAGGTATCCTTTATCTATCTACTTATATTACTGATTCACCTTCTGTTGTAGAGATGTGGCTTCATGGGCTTGGTCACATATGTAGAAGGAGAATGCAGGTTTTGAAGCGGAAGTCAGATGTTTTTGACAAGCTAAAGAACTGGAAAGCCTTGGTGTTCATGGAGGAGATGACGGACAAAGATCAGGCATGTGAATTGAATTATTCTGAGCAGAGCAGGGTTGATTTGATTAGGATTTTGATCCATGGAGAGCTCGCGGGTAAAAAGTTATCACTCACAGACGAACACAGGTACCGGCGTCGGTTAGACAATAACCGACGTCGGTAGATAAAAGACCGACGTCGGTCATAAATAAACTGACGTCGGCAGGAAGGACACCGGCGTCGGCCAGAGAAACGACGTCGGCAGTCAGGGTCAGTATAGGGAGCCGACATCGGTCGAAAACAGACTGGGAGATGGCCGAGATCGGTCATTGGTACGGATGGTGGGCGGACAACAAGCTGTCAACAAGTCTCAAACGCTCATGTTGAGGTCAGAAAGGGTAAGTGAACCTCATATTCGTTGTTCACCTTCTTTATATTGCTTATTGATGGTCAAGAACCAGGAAGATGCGAAGAGGCAATGCAAGTAGAGTCCAGATACAGTGGGAGCTTGGCATGGATGAGGAGTGTGAGTCCTTGGAGAATAACCAAATAGGTATCTGTTGGTAGAGTTGTCAACTGGAAGTAAGCACTGAGAGACAAAATGGATTCCCATTTTAAAGAAGAGAGTGGATGGATACAAGAGACAGAAGGCCAAGGCATATGGTCTTGAAGAAGCTGTAGGACAGTGGTACAAGTTTTGACAGGTGGATGACTAAGCATGGCTTCAGTCAATGTCAGTGTAACTATTGTGGTTTTATCTTACCAGGTGGATGACGATTGCAACATTATCTAGTTACTGTATGTGGGTTATTTGCTAGCAGGTTTGTACATACATGGATTTGCTGAGCTAAAGGTAAGGTTAGTTCAGAGGCGTGTCATGAAAAATTTGGAGCAGCAAAATTCTTTGGCATAAGAGACATGGAGATTTGATCTCCAGTGGGAGCTGATGTGAAGACGGTGTTGGCGGGGTTCATGATGCAAGATGCAGAATCAGAAAGCACACCAAGGACTGGACAGTTCAAACTTAGCTTGAAACAGGGTTCGAAATCAAATAGGGTTTAGTGTAGACCTGAGTTTTTTCCAAGCAGTGGGGGTTGTCAGAAAGTTTGGAGCCAATTTGGGGAAGGAGTACTGGAGGCCAGTTCAGTGAGACTAGCAGCAGGGATTCTTGTTATGCAGGGTCAAGTTCTTCACTACATGGATATGTAGGTTCGGATGTGGCAGGTTACTTTGATGACAGGTGTAGCATCACAGGTTGTGTGGTGGTTGGTCTTCAAGATTGATCTTGAAGAGGAATACAAGCCAAGGAATAATTTAGACGGTGTACGGGTACAAGTATATGTGCAGTTATTTATCTCCAAGTGAGAGATTGTTAGGTTGTGGAGCTAAAAGCTTCACCAGGATGCAAACAAGAGAAGTTACGGAGGATGCGGAGTTGCAGAATCAGTTGCAAGAAAACCGGCGTCGGTCTGATCAACCGACGTCAGTCAGATAGCAAAGAGGAAGCAAACGGTGTCGGTCATCAGTCGGCCGATATCGGTTATGGAGGAGCCGACGTCAGCAGCCTGTGCGAGAACAGGCAATTTGCATGATGAGTCCGGAGAGTCTATTTTGAGACTGTTAGTTTGCATGTTGAAGGCTAGTCTTAGTCTTGAGTTGCGTGTCTAATTATTGTAATTAGGTTAGTCTAATTATTGTAAGCATGAGATCTATATATGGACTCATGGGCTGTATTGTAAACTTGTGCTAGAAAGCCATTGGGCTTGTAGAGAGAGCTAGTGTAGTTCCTCCTAGTTACCAAATAGGGGTACTGAGAGTGTATGATCAGAGAGAGTTGCAGGTTGTGCAAGTTCTTGGAGAAGATCCACTGGGGTACTGGTTGAAGAATCATAAAGACTTGGTGAGGCAAGGACAAGGGTTCTTCAGGGGTGTAGAAAGACATCTACATGGTGAGTATGATCTAATTATTTGTAGGTAGCAGCAGAGAGCAGGGGATCTACTTGAAGTACAGTTGTATACTTGGTGAACTGGCAGCGTGTTACTGACTAGTTGGAGAGGTGAACATCAATTTTGTATTGGAGTTGATTGTTGTGACCAAGAGAGAGAGGGAAGAAGGTCTTGAAGTGTGGCAAGCCTTTGAGGTGGAAGAAGAAGTGGCATCTTCTTTATTGTATATTCTTCTGAGTGATTATTAATACAATTGTGTATTGTCTCTCAATTCCTGTGTTGTTTCATATTTCTAGTTACTCATTGATTCTGGTTAAATTCCGTGTTTAGTTGCAAATACAAGAAGTAATCATATGTGCTCTAATTGGTAGAGCAAGATCCTGACTAAGTAGGGATCAGAGCATGTTTATTGTTCTAGGTTTCCCTGACACCTCCATCACATTGTTAGTATACCAGCTTTTATGAACAGAAAAGACAAACTCAATAGTCCTAGAACTATTCCGCCCAACACCTCCAATACTAGCATACCCCGAATTTTCATGAGAGGAGCCATCCGTCTTGATTTTCAACACCCCCTGAGGAGGAGAACACCAATGCCCCTCCCTACTTATCTTTCGAAAGGGATGATGACATCTATTTCTCATAATCTGGCAACACCCTAAACAGTCCCCCATTGAAGAGAAAGATTAAGACACGTACCCAAAACAACCTCTCCAGAATCCATAGTCTCAGCGGTGTCACACTTAGCCATAGCAGTTCCTCCCACAGAATGAAGAATCCTTCACCACAAATGATGGACAGCCAACTGTACATTTTAGAAAATTCTACGATTCCTCTCCAACCACAAATGCCAGATAATGAAAGTTGGTCACAGAGCCCAAGCAACTCTGAGATAAGAGGTCTCAATAGGAGCCTTCGCCCATTGGGGACAAAAATCCACCAGAGAAGAGACATGCCAACGAGCCTAGTTCCACACCTCCCACCAAAAGTGCCAAAGCCTCAAAGAAAAGGAACACTAGAAAAAAAGATGAGAGACACTCTCTTCACTTTTAAAGCACAAAACACACATCGAGGACCCTGGGATCTTCTCTTGCACAAGTTATCCCAAGTAAAACCCCTGTTCTAGACCACCAGCGATACAAAAAAATTGCACATGGACCAAAAAAATTTATTCCACACTTGCTTTCACAAAAAAAAACATCAATATTCGAATTTTAACATTGTTCAAATTTTAAAGTTTGATTTTCATAAATAAAATCTTCAAATAATATCAATGACCACAATGCCCATACAAAATCAACAGAACCTCACTAATATTTTCATTTCTTCCCGCAAATACTTGGTGCTATATGCCCCTGTTTTCTGTGTGCAATAGAAATTGGTGATGAAATATCGAAGCAGTTTTTGAATGTCTCGCGAATATGCAAGGCCTTTTATATTTTTCTCCTTTATTATCTCAATGGAGCTTCGGCTCTTGTGCGGCCTAGGGTTTGCACACATTTCTTCACTTCCCATTGTCGAAATAATTTTTCACAAAGTTCAAAATGGATCTACCCTCCTCTTCCTTTGCCGTTCACAATGGATTCACTTTTCGTCAGCTCCCGTCTCCCAAAAGAGGATGGCTTGGCAGCGTGGATGGATGGGAAACATTTGGATTCTTTATTCACCTTGCAGAAGATGGTTGAATTGTTTCACAGGTCCGTCAAGGGGTGATTGTCACATGCCAAAAAAATCGTGAAACTATCAATCCTTGTATTTTAATTTCTTGTACGCATCTTCGTATTTCACTCGCGTAAACCTCTTTTCTTCATTAATTCGTGTTTTTCTAGCATTGATATGTGGGTTTTAGCAGTTTACTTACGACTCAAAACATATTTTTTTACAGGTGAATGGAAACCACCAATGTATGGAGACTATGAAGTCCGTTCAAATGACGTCTGCTGAAATTAAATATTATTGCTTTGTCGTTGGACTCCCTGGACCACTGATGACTGCATTCTTCATGTGGCTTTCAGCGCATTCAGCTAGGTCTTGACCATAATCCTCATGAGGCTTTCAGCGTATTTGGAGTGGTCTTGGATTTGTTAGGACTTGTTTCAAAGTCTTAACGTTAGATTATATTTTTGGTAGGTAATAAATAATATTGTAAATGGGACATGTATTTTTTATAAAGACATCTCCATAAAATAAACTTACTTAGTCTAATTATTAGGTAATTTTAATGTTTTATGTTTATTAATTAGAATTACTTTACGGGTTGTTTTCTCGTATTTAGTTGGTTATAGGATTAGTTGTTTTTACCGGTCATTGGTAAAAACTATATAAATTCATGTTTGCATTGTAAAAAGGTTAACGGAGTAAAGGCACCTTTATGTACTTGATTTTTTGAATTATTAATAAAATACTTGTGCACTCGCACTAAGCGGGGACAAGGTTCAACCTATTTTGATTATGGGGTTCTCAGTGGTATCAGAGCATGGTTATTTTGGGAGCACGGTAAATTCGAAAGAGCAAGGTGAAAAATCAATTCACGTGATATTTTTTTGGCATGAAATAAGGTATGCCATATAGTCTTGGTTTAAATATTTTGAAAAATTATTAAATTATTTTAATTTTTCATATATTATTTATATTTAAACCTGTATATTTCCATATACCACAGTCTGATCTTTTTTGATCATTCATACTCCATTTTTCCTCTGTTAAACCTCCTCATTTGACATTAAAAATAAATTTTAGCATTTAATGTTATTAAATTCTTTTTTTTTTACCAAAACCAGATTTGTACGGCTTTTTTATTTGAGAAAAAACTCTGAAAGTTTTCATTCATCGCTGCCATTGTGATTTGCATTCATTTCAGCGCTTTTTAAATCCAAATCATCTGCAAATGGTATTAAACCCCTGTTTTTGCATTCAAATTGAAAATCTGGAATTATTTTGCATTTGTACGCCCTGTTGTATGGTCTTCCAACGCCCAGCTTCATTTTAATCTCATTCCCTGCAAATACATTTCAAAATTTTTGAAAAAACACAGTAAAAATCTTTTGTATCCAACCTGTACGGATTTGTACGTCCTGTAGGTGAGAGAACAGGGGAAAAAATAATTTCCAGCGCTGCTATGGCGTCCAAGGGAAGAATGGCGCTGAAATAAAATTCAGAAATTATTTTTGGCTCTAAAGTTTGATTTTCATATATTTGTTGTGGCTAGGTCCCACAGGGGAAGGTTGAAAGAGACGCTGTAAACAAAGGGAAAATTTTGAATTTCTTTACTCATATGTAATTTTTTTTTATTATTCCTCATACACAATCTGGAATAAGTATAAATTTCTGAGTGTAGTGTTCTGCAAATGCTCTTAGAGCAATTGGTTAAGCTTATTTTGTTAGAAGCTTGGAAAGGAGGAGGTCAAGGGTTCAAATCCCTTCTTTTTAAAGAAAGTTATTTTTTTGTCTTGGAATATTTTTTTTTGAAAAAAAAATATTCCTTTTTTTCAGAGTATTATAAAACACATACTTATTGTATTGTGTTATTTAATTTTTTGAAAAATGAGCGAGATTCAATCATATTTCTTTTGCATTGTTGTGGTGAGATAAATGTGTAATTGCTGAAATAAGGTTGTAATTTAGTGAAATAAGGGTGTAATCATTGATTTTTGGTGTGGTTAAGTACAAAACCCATCAAAAATACTTATTTTTCTTTTACGCTCTACGCGGAGGTTAAGTGCAAAACCCCGTAGAAGCAGTGTTTTGTGCAGTGAGTGTGATATTTGTTTCATTTCTTTTGCATTTTTTCACATGTTTCTCTACTGCACTTGCTTTCATTTCAAAATGCCGAAAATTCAAAATTTGCTTTCAGATGGTGATAGATTAACAATTTCTAATTATTCAGATTGAAAACGATTGATGGAGGCTTCACTAGTATTTAATGAGTTATAGGATATTGTTAAGAATGAAAATCCCACATTGCCAATAAAGCAGTATAAACTAGATATTTTTAATTTGCGTGATTCTAAGTCCTTAGCTCTTATTATATGTTGTTGTACTCGTGATACGTATGTTCATATTGAAAATTCTCCTCATAGTTACACTTCATGAAAAACATTGTCAGATTTGTATGATAAAAAACCTAAGCATAAGAAGATAGATATTCATACGCAGTTGTTTACTTTGTCATTAGATGAGGATGGGGATATGGGAGAATATGTCTAAGTTGAAAAATATCACTACTGAGTACACTAAGGCTGATTTTAAAAAACTAGATGATGACCTCATAGTTACTGCTGCTTTGAAAGGACTACCAGGGTCTTATAGAAATTTTGTTGAAATGTTGCATGTCTTTGACAAGATCACATGCATCACCTTTGATAAGTTGGCTGAGTTGCTCATCCAACATGACCTCTCTCTACCCAAGAAAACTGAAGAAGCCCATGTTTTAGAGTCAAAGCCTAGTTCATCTTCATCTAGGCATCAAAACAATAGAGGAAATAGTTATAGAGGGGGTCGAGGTTACAAAAGAGGCATATATCAAAATAGAGGTAGGGGTCATTCAAATAATCAACAATCTAATCAATCACATTCACATGAAACAAGTGATCGAGGACATGGTCACAATTCATATAGGGGCAGAGGTCGAGGTAGATCTGACATTCAGTGTCATAGATGTAGAAAATTTGGTCACATTGCCTCATAATGTAAGATTCTTTTTGATAAAATTCAGGTGTCACAAAAAGCGACTAAGACTAACTCTGCTCAGTATGCCCATCATGACTATGATGAATCTAGTAATGTTACCTATGAATCTGCATTCACTACTTTGGAGCACATTGATTATATTGAATATGAGGCTAGAGATGAGCTCACAGATGTATAGGTTTTAGACACAAGAGCAACCAAACACATGTTATTTAGGAGAGATTTCTTTTGGTCTTATAAGGAAGCTTTTCTCTCTCCAGTTGCCTTAGCAGATAAGTCTATGCATACACCACTAGGACTTGGTTCTATTCGAATTTTTCTTCCTAATGGGTCTATAAAATACTTGGAAGATGTTTGGTATATTCTCACATTGAAGAAACACTTACTTTCTTTAGTAACTATTTGAAAGAAAGGTTATCAAATTGTGCTTGAAAATGGGCTCATTTATATCAATTCAGTGAAAGATAATTATAAAACAATGTATACAGGATATGAAGATGGAAACTTGGTTAGATTGCATTGTAAGGTGCTTCCTCCCAATATAGAACTTGCAGTAGTTGTTGACACATGTACAGGTACTATGTCTACACAGCGGTTATGGCATCTCCGCTATGGACATTTGAATATCCACTCTTTAGTGGATTTGCAGAGATATGGTATGGTGAATGGGTTGCCCACTTTTCGCAAAGATAGTATTCTTTGTGAGTCATGTGTTTTGAGCAAACAAAATCGAGAAAAATTTCCTAAACAGTCATTTTGGAGAGCTAACAGATGTTTACAGTTAGTTCATAGTGATGTATGTGACATGAAAAAGTCATCCATTGGTGGGTGTAGATACTTTGTCTTGTTTATTGATGACTTTTCTAAGATGACTTGGGTATTCTTTATGAAAAATAAATCTGAAGTTTTCGCTAAGTTTGTTGATTGGTTACACTTAGTCAAAAAAGAAATAGGTTCACATTTGGCCGCTCTTCGTTCAGATAATGGTGGTGAGTATACCTCTAATGAATTTTTAGACTATTGTCGAGAACATGGAATTCATCGATAATATAGTAATGCTTACACTCAACAAAATGGAGTATCTGAACGAATAAATAGAACTTTAGAGGGCACAACACATGCCATGTTGCACTATAAATAGTGTGATGATAAATTTTGGGCCGAAGCTATTGGTACTGTAGTGTATTTGAGAAACAGGTCCCCCACAGTTGCACTTTTGGGACAAACTCCATATGAGGCAAGGTATGGGTTTAAACCCAAAGTTAAACACTTGAAAGTGTTTGGATGTGTTTGTTTTGCTTTGGTTCCTATTAAACACAGAACTAAGTTGGAACCACGAAGTCAAAAATGCATCTTTCTTAGATATTCTGAAGATAAAAAAGGGTTTTGTTTGCTTGCACACGATTCGAGAAAATTCATAGTGAGTAGAGATGTAATATTTGATGAGTTTGGGACTATGAACACTGTAGAGATTGATTCTCAACTTGATAGATTAGAGAGGAAAAATGCAAAAAGAGATAAGGGTTTGAATAATGGGGATAACTCTTTGAAGTTATGGTATGAAACTCAAATTCCTTCACTTTCCTCTCCATCTACAAGTTCACAGGTTGATGACTTAGAAATTGTTGAAATTTCTCTAAGTCCCCCATCAAATAATGCACCTAATGAGAATTCTAGAGTCCCTGATTTGAATAATTTGTCTAAGTATCCAAAATGGGCTCAAAGTACTTTTTTTGACTTGACAGTAGATGAAGTTTGTTTAACAGGGCCCATGAATTCTTGAAAATAGGTGAACTATGCTATGGTTGTTACTACTTCTTCCACTGAGCCATCCACTTTTAAGGAGGCATCTACTGAACATGTTTGGCAACAGGCAATGAAATGTGAGTATGATTCCATACTTAACAATAATACATGGGTTTTAGTTGATCCTCCTCCACATGTTAAACCCATCGGATGTAAATGGGTTTATAGGACTAAGTATAAATCAGATGGCTCCATTGATAAACATAAGGCACGACTTGTTGCAAAAAGATTTGTGCAACAAGAAGGTATTGACTATGAGGAAACATTTGCACCAACTACCAAATGACACACTATTCATATGGTACTTGCCTTAGCAGCACAAAATGGTTGGAAAGTACATCAATTGGATGTTAAAAGTGCTTTTTTAAATGGTGATTTACAAAAAGAAGTCTATATGAAACAACCTCAGGGTTTTGAACAGGTAGGTGCTGAACACAAAGTGTGTAAATTGACAAAAGCTTTGTATGGGCTCAAATAGGCACCTAGGGCTTGGTATGAGAAAATGGATTCATACTTGAAATCCATTGGTTTTCATCGTAGTGAATCAAATGATACTCTCTATTTTTGAGTGCAGGGTAAGAAAATGGTGATACTAGTTCTCTCTGTTGTGTTGGGAAATATGGAAGCAACAATTGATTACCATGTACAAGCAACTTAATATGCGAAATTAAACCAGAATCACAAGTCACTAGAATTCAAAAACAACACAGAATATGAGAGACAATACCCAATTGTATTAATACTCATCCAGAAAAGAATACAATAAAGAAGATGCCACTTCTTCTTCACACCTCTCAGAGGCTTCCCACACCTCAAGTGTACAGTAATTCTTTCCTCAAAGCTCTCTTTCTTACGGTCCCAACACACAACTCAAACACAGAGTTGGTGTTTACCTCCAATCAGTCAGTATCCACTACTACCAGTACACAAGTGCTCCACACACTCCACAAGTGCTCCACGCACTCCAAGTACTCAACATACTCCAAGTAGATCTCCCCTAAACTTGCAACAACTTGCAACTCAACAGACCTTACTTATGGAAGGATCTACCTTGCCTTTCTCTTTTCTCAATAATCGAGTACACACCGTACTCCAAGTAGATCTCTCCTGATCTTGCTACCTGTTGTGTTGTTGTCCTCCTTGATCTTGCACACCTACAAATCAATCTGGTTCTACACACCTGCAAACTTGGATCCTGCACACACATACACCTACAGATCAATGATCTTAATTACCATGTAGATCTCCAAACGTGGCCTTGCACACCTGCTGACCAAGATACTACATACATGAAGGACCCCTCTAATTCTCCAAAACCAGCACCTACACTTGGCACTGCTGTGGAACTAGGAGGAACACCCTTGCTCACTTCACACACAGAAGGAGCTAACTTTGCTCAACTCAAACTAACACAAATTACAATACAGCCCATGAATCTATTATATAGATCTCATGAAAACAATAATTAGACACCTAATTACAATAATTAGATCCGCAGCTCAAGACTAAAATTAGCCTTCTTCATGCAAACAACCGGTTCATTAACGAACTATCCATGGAACTCGTAGTTTAGAATCGCACAGGCGACCGACGTCGGTTGATATCTAACTGTCATCGGCAGCTTCTTGTCTCCACCTGACCGACATCGGTTGGCCTGACCAACGCCGGTGACTGTGACACTCAGCACCCTCTTCCAATGTCTGCATCAGTGAAGCTTTTAGCTCCACAATCTAACAATCTCTCACTTGGAGATAAAGAGCTGCACTGTACCTATACCTGTACACTATCTACTCTATTTTCTAGCTTGTATCCCTCTTCAAGCTCAACCTTGAAGACCAACCACTACACATCCTGTGGTGCACCTCCTGTCATCCAAGTAACCTGCCACATCCGAACTTACAAACCCATGTAGTGAAGTCCTGACCCTACATAACATGTATATCTGCTGCTGGTCCCTCTCAAATACCTGAGAACCCACTTCCCTGAATTGGCTCCTATCTCTTTGACAGCTCCCACTGCTGGAGAAAACTCAAGTCTATACCAGACCTCATGTGATTTTAGACACTAAACTGTCTAGCCCTTGGTGTGCTCTGGTTCTGCATCCTGTGTATTAAACATCACCAACACCTGATTCACATCAGCTCCCACTGGAGATAAAATCAATCTGTGATCTTCCATGTCTCTCATGCCAAAGAATTTCGCTGCTCCAAATTCCTCATGACATGCTACTGAACTAACCTTACCCTTAGCTCAGAAAAAAACTTTGTATGTACGAACCTGCTAGCTAGCATACCATCCACATACAGTAACAAGATAATGTTGCAATCATCATCCACCAGGTAAGACAAACACAATGGTTACAATGATACTGACTAAAGCCCTGCTTTGTCATCCAATTGTCAAAACCTGTACCACTGTCCTGTAGCTTTTTCAAGACCATATGACTTGGCCTTCCGTCTCATGTGTCCGTTCTCTCTATTATTTAACCAAGGTATCCATTCGTCTCAGTGCTTTCATATCGGCTGGCAACCCTACCAAATCTCCCGTTTGGTCTTGCATCTTGTTCATGCCATGCTCCCAATGTTTCCTAGATCCTTCCTGTTCTGCAGTGAGCAATGAGTATAAAGAAGAGGAACAATGAATTTGAGGCTTACACTTTCAGTCCTCCCCATGGGCGTTTGAGACTCCTTGACAGCGTGTTGTCCACCCAAAATCTGTCTCAGTGACCGACCTTGGTCACCACACAGTCTGCATCCGACCGACATCAGTTTCATGCGACTGTCCAGGTCACCGATGTCGGTTATCTTGCTGACGTCAGCCTTCACCTACCTGACACCACTGACTTCTCTAGTCTGTACATGACCAACGTCGGCACCTGTCTATTTGACGTCGGTTATCTTTGACCGACGCCGGTACCCGTGTATACCCGTGAGTGATGACTTTTTATCTGTGAGCTTACTTTGAATCAAACCCATGTCCAAATTGACCTGCTCAGAGGTATCCAGCCCCATCCGCTGATCTTTGTTTATCATCTCCTCCAAGAACACCAAGGCTTTCTAGTTCTTAAGTTTATCAAATACATCAGTCTTTTTTTTTCTATAATAAACACAATCTTTTCTTGTAGCATCCCACTACTCACAGAAATCTTGATCTATGCTCTCCAAAGCTGATTTCTTACCATCTGACTTAAGAACATCCATTCTCTTCTCACTTATGTGACCAAGCCTATAAAGCCACCCCTGTGCAACAGAAGTGGAATCAGTAATAGAAGCAAGTAGATAAAGAGTACCTACTTTCTTATCACATGCTAATTCAAGTGCATCCGCTATGAGAGTTCTTGTGCATCTCTCATCACCCAATTTTTCTGAAGCAGTTAGCCGCATCTTCAAAACTGAGACCTGCATGACCTCCTTCAACACCCATGTGTTGGCCGCTTGCAATTTCAGCTTCACTTCCCCTTTGCCAATACTTTTACAAGGCTCACCAACCCCTCTAATTGGGGCTGCATGGAAAGAGGCAACAGAATATATAGAACAAGATTCTACTTTATCTAAAAAACATCTCAGAGCATCTTGTGCAATAACACCTGCAACATCTGCTTCTTCAGTGCCTTCATGCTGATCTTCTACCAACCAACAATAATTCTTTACCTGCTCTTTCTTTTCATGACACCGTAATTGACCATTCATGCTATTCAGTTTCTCCATTCTTAGTGTACTTTCTTCTGCCGTTGCTATACTCCCACTCAATCAGAAACCCCTGAGAGTGACCTGTAACCAAACACAAATTTTCTCTCTGCAACCTTAGCTCTGATACCATTTGTTGAGAAATATGGAAGCAACAATTGATTACCATGTACAAAAAACTTAATATACAGAATTAAACCAGAATCACAAGTAACTAGAATTCAGAAATAACACAGAATATGAGAGACAATACTCAATTGTATTAATACTCATCCAGAAAAAAATATAATAAAGAAGATGCCACTTCTTCTTCACACCTCTCAGAGGCTTCCCACACCTCAAGTGTACAGTAATTCTTTCCTCAAAGCTCTCTCTCTTACGGTCCCAACACACAACTCAAACACAGAGTTGGTGTTCATCTCCAACCAGTTAGTATCCACTACTGCTAGAATACAAGTGCTCCACGCACTCCATAAGTGCTCCATGCACTCCAAGTACTCAACGTACTCCAAGTAGATCTCTCCTAAACTTGCAACAACCTACAACTCAACAGACCTTACTTATGAAAGGATCTACCTTGCCTTCCTCTTTGCTCAATAACTGAGTACACACC
The DNA here is from genome assembly GCA_037957365.1 of Torreya grandis. Classification (NCBI taxonomy): domain Eukaryota; kingdom Viridiplantae; phylum Streptophyta; class Pinopsida; order Cupressales; family Taxaceae; genus Torreya; species Torreya grandis. The sequence continues at coordinate 1,436,898 of JARHVA010004678.1, read as the reverse complement.
GTACTCTAAGTAGATCTCTCCTGATCTTGCTACCTGTTGTGTTGTTGTCCTCCCTGATCTTGCACACCTACAAATCAATCTAGTTCTGCATACCTGCAAACCTGGATCCTGCACACACATACACCTACAGATCAATGATCTTACTTACCATGTAGATCTCCAAACGCGGCCTTACACACCTGCTGACCAAGATCCTACATACATGAAAAACCCTTCTGATTCTCCAAAACCAGCACCCACACTTGGCACTGCTGTGGAACTAGGAGGAACACCCTTGCTCACTTCGCACACAGAAGGAGCTAAGTTTGCTCAACTCAAACTAACACAAATTACAATACAGCCCATGAGTCTATTATATAGATCTCATGCAAACAATAATTAGACACCTAATTACAATAATTAGATCCGTAGCTCAAGACTAAAATTAGCCTTCTTCATGCAAACAACCGGTTTGTTAACGAATTGTCTGTGGAACTCGTAGTTCAGAACTGCACAGGCGACTAACGTCGGTCCTTGTCTGTCTGGGGGTGACCGACGTCTACCGATATCTGACCGTCATTGACAGCTTCCTGTCTCCACTTGATCGACGTCGGTTGGCCTGACCGACGCCGGTGACTGTGACACTCAGCACCCTCCTCCAATGTCTGCATCAGTTAAGCTTTTAGCTCCATAACCTAATATGTTGATGACTTGTTTATTACAGGTAATGATGAAAATCATAACAAGTCTGTGAAGAAGGAATTAAAAGATGGGTTTGAGATGACAGATCTTGGACTTCTTCACTACTATCTAGGCATAGAGGTAACTCAGAAAGAACATAGTATTTTCATTTCACAAACTAAGTATATTTCTGAGTTATTATAGAGGTTTGGCATGAGTGATTGCAAACCTGCCCTCACTTCCATGGAAAGTAACTCAAAATTATCTAAGGATGATAACAGTGCCTTTTTTATGGCACCACATATAGACAATTGGTGGGAGGTTTGATATACTTGATGACTACTAGGCTTGATATTTCATTTTCAGTTGGAATTTTATCTAGGTTTATGCATGAGCCTAGAGAAATTCATTGGCATGCAACAAAACGAGTACTTTGTTACTTTCAGGGAACGAAAACATATAGCCTTGAATACCACCGCAACAAGAACTTCAAACTTGTTGGATATTGTGATGCAAATTTTGGCAGATGTGTGGATGACAAAGTGTCAATCACAGGATACACTATGCATATGGGTTCATCTGCCATTGCTTGGTGTTGTAAAAAGTAGGATACAGTGGCAAATTCATCAGCAAAATCAGAGTATATTGTAGCATGGGATGCTTCTAGAGAAATTGTTTACCTTTGTCGTATTCTTAAAGATCTTCAGGTTTCTCAATTTGCTCCTACATAGTTATACATTGATAATCAGAGTGCAATCAAGATGTCAAAGAATCCAATGTTTTATTCCAAAACAAAACATATGAATGTCAAACACCATTATCTGTGAATGCTGGTGGCAAAGAAAACTCTTGATCTAATATATTGCCCAACTACCAATTAGACAGCTGATATCTTCACAAAACCCCTTGACAGAATCAAATTTGAAAAATTTAGAAAAATGCTTGGTATGTGTCCAAAGACCTGACTTTGGATCATAGGGGGGTTTGTTAGGACTTGTTCCAAAATCTTAACATTAGGTTAGATTTTTGGTGGGTAATAAATAATATTGTAAATGGGGCATGCATCTTTTATAAAGACACCCCTATAAAATAAACTTAGTTTAATTATTAGGTAGTTTTAATGTTTTATGTTTATTAATTAGAATTACTTTACGGGTTGTTTTCCCATATTTAGTTGGTTATAGGATTAGTTGTTTTTACTGGTCATTGGTAAAAACTATATAAATTTATGTTTGCATTGTAAAAGGGTTAACGGAGTAAAGACACCCTTATGTACTTGATTTTTTGAATTATTAATAAAATTCTTGTGCACTCGCACTAAGCGGGGACAAGGTTCAACCTATTTTGATTCTAGGGTTATCAAGATTGCAAGCTTAAGCGATTTCTAAAATATTTTGTAAATTGGGTCTATATATAACTTCTTTTTCTTTTTTATCTTTTTACTTGATTTAGAAATTAGAGGAGATTTGTTATAATAGGGTTTCTATTGTTTTATTATATGATGAGAATCTCTTTCAATTATTTATAATAGGGTTTATCTATAACGAATGCAAGAGATGTATTTGTAGCTATGGTGGTGATGGTCAGGATATTATGGTGGTGGTAGGTTACACTATGACAGTAGAGGCAGCGACAGTTATGGTGGAGGCGTTGTGGGAAATTTGTATTACTTTCCCAAAACAAAATCCACAACATGGTTAACTATTAAATAAGTATGTTTGGCAAGGATTTTTTTTTTTGGCAAGATAGAGGTCATTCTGCCTCTTGAAGCTGGATAGAAGTAGGTCATTTGGATTCTAGAAGTGGGATAGAAGCATGTTATCCTTGGTGTCTATCTCGGAGATAGTGTTGGTTACATGATTTTATCTGTCTTTTTAAAGAAGAATAGATGCACATTTGCTTTTCTCTGTATGTCTTAATATTTTCCCGGATAGCTAGAAGGTTGGGACAAACTTCAACTTTAGTCTTTTATATGGACATTGAGAAGTGACAGTTCTTATAACATCTTCTTATGCTCTCATTGTTTCAGCTGCCCCAAAGAAAAACACTACAATGGGGAATATCATTATTTCCTATTTAGTATTTACAATGAAATATTTGATCTTTTTGAAGCATTAGACATTCCTTTAAGTTTACCCAATTAATCATGGTTCGTATTTTATTTAATTTGTTTTGTTTTATGCATATGCAAGAATGGGTGAAAAAGGGTTTTATCTATAATTAATAGATGATGTTTAGTTGATGGAGGTTGATCACATGATCATTGTAAACAAGGTACACTCATTTATTATATTCCTTTCTTTTGATATGTTTTTCATAAAAATTACATGATTTTTTCCATTATTTTATTTGGGTGGAATTGTTCTCTTATTTGGTTGGATTTGAGTCCCATTTAGGGTAAATGTTTTTGGTTGGATTTGAGTCCCACTTAGAGTAAATGTTGGTGATTTATTGGGATTTATTTTTTTTTAATTTTGTGTGTAGGGCATTTTCCTCGCATACTTCAAACATAAAAAGGTGCATGTTTTGACTTTGATATATTTAATTGTTAAATTTCAGTGTAATTTCAATTTGCTATTCTTTAGATGTATTTTTAAAATGTTCTTGTTACATATAATCTTGGTGTTTTCATTGGTCTAAATAATTTTGAAGTGTGTTATCATTTGTTTTTTTCCTATAAACTTAAATTATTAAATCCTTATTCAACGGTTTAGCTTTGTGTTTGTAAAGTTTATTTTAGAAGTAGAAATAAGGTGCCCATCCAAGTACATTAGGGAATATTAAGCATTATTTCATTAATTTTTCCCAAAAACTACAAAGTTATAATTCAAAGTGAAAGATGCTTCATTTTTTTTATGCAATTTTTTTTCTAAATAAATTAGTACTAAGGTTACCTATGGTCCAACCAAGTATACTCCTATAACATTATAACACTCAATATTTACATTATAAGATATTAGAGTTTGTAAACCTCCACCTACAAATGCTCTTGATTTATTTCAACAATAAAAAAAAGAGACTTAAATAATTGTTTTACATGTTCAAGATGCCACAAACATCATGATTTCCCATATGTTCAAATTCATGCATCAAAAGGATCAAAGAGAAAATTGCCACATGGAGTACATTATATAGTAAAAGTGAAACAGAGCATAAATTTAAATGGACCACACTGTGGCTAAAGTGCACATATCTTTTACAGGCATGAGGACTTAGGAAATTCAAGGTATTACTCATTCATGCATGAGTTCATGGGAAGAAACAAGGACCAATGATTTCATAAGGATATTATTACAAAGGAAAATGATTCATTTTGGAAGAACAAAGTATTGTATAGGTTGCTTACCAAGTACAGTTTGCATGGACTTCATTAGCTGTATATTTTAGTTGATCTGTAAAGAGGACCAATGACTTCATGTACTATAATTACACATTGTTTTGATACACACTATGCATATAGTACATTTTTTCATACATGTGTATCAAGAACACGTGACAATAGAAAGTATTTAGAGGCCCTACTTTTACTATTTGACTTTTTTATGATGATAAAGGTGAACTAATAAGACTAGTCATTTGTTATTTGCATTTGGAGAAACAAGATGTCTTATATCCTAACAATCTTGACTTTTATGTGATTAGATTTAATGATCAAAGATAAATTTGGCCTACAAACTCTTATATTAATCATATTTTTAGTTTATATAATGTCATAATAGACATTATACTTGTAATATAGTTGATCCATATTTGAAGAATTATTACAGCATTCTAAATAGATGCAAATCTATGAATTTGATAAGGGAGTTTATAGATGAATATTTTGACCAACTTGAACTTTCATACCTAAAAAGGATCGTGTTTCAAAGAAATTAAACAGTTTAACATCTATTTTAGTAATTTTTTAATTTTTGGTGATATATTGGTAGCCTTTTTTTTTTTTTTTTGGAATGAATAAATTCTAAGAACTATTATAGAATATTTATTTCTCTAATATATTATGTGTCTTTTATGAATGGCTTATGTAGATTTGTTTGTATGTGACCAAGCAGGAAATGAAAAGACTATTGGTAAATATCAAAACCCAAACCCAAAGATATTGGTAGTTTTATACAATGCTTTGTAGGGGAGAATTGTCCAAATGCAAAGATCTATTAGAAAATATTTTTATTTTAGATCCAGATAAGTGACTAATGGTATCCCAAACCTCGAGTCATCCATTTGTCACAAGATGCAAATATTTGAGCTAGATATGCTATTAATTTTATATTTTATGTATTGGTTTTGATTAAGGTTTAGATTTCAATACAATGAGATCTATTGAAGTAATCAACTTAAGGAAAAATAATTGTTTAGATTTTTTTGTGAACTATTTTAGGATCACAATCTATGATCCATTATCAATATACAAAAAATGAAAAATGAAATGTTCCATTAAATTGATCTAAAAAATCCTCTACATACTTTTTTTCATAATTATAATTATATTATCTTTAAAAGGTAAACATTCTAAATTGTGGTAAAAATTTATATTATTATTAGAGAACAATGTGCAACATAATTTAATGCCTTGTATATTCTATTTAACTTGAATTGAATTCTAACAAACTCAGGAAATAAATATATGTGCATATTTCAAGTACTGGCATCTCTTTGCCAAATATATCTTAAATTTGAAATCAACTTTGGATTGATGATGAGTTGGTTTAAAGTTCACTCAAGTATCTCTTTGGAAATTAGTACATTATCAGTTGATTTTTATTATTATTTAAGTAGGTAGGTAGTACAATTATGTGGAAACCCTTATTAACGTCTAAAGTGTCATCTTAAAATTTAACAATGCATTTGTATTAAAAGATTTGATAACATAAAAGCTTACTTAATGACATAGACCCACTAAATTTTGAAATCAATTATAAGTGGTGATAGAACAATAACAAAACTTCAATAAACCAAAATAAGATACTAGTCTTAATATGCTCTCCAGCAAGCTCACTAGATTTTGCACAAATTTAGAGTGGTGACAGATAAATGGTGATGCCTAAAACTCTAATTTCAAGTTAAACAACCTCTATGGGAAGTTTTACAGATGTGGGACTAAATGCAGTCTATAAAGTGATCACTAGGATTTTAGAAGCTGACTCTTCATTCAAATTTGGGGGAAAAGGGATAGGAGGAAGGGAAACATAACATAAGGAAATAAATCTAAATGGAGGTGGTACACCAAGATATCTGAAACATTTACCCATGCTTGCATAAAATAAAAAAAATCCTTAACACTATAGACCATAAAGGATCCCAAATCATGAATTAAGATCTATAACACAAGCAAAGATCTATAATATAGAAGCAAAAGAATAGAAATAGCAAACAGAGACAATTCTCCACTCCAAATTAACATAGAACATCACATCCTCCTCATTGTAGATGGGGAACATAATAGAGAAGGCCATAGAGGGCAATACAAAGTGTCCAAAATGCATTTGTGAGGTGTACCTATTAAGGCTATAGAATATAAAATCTAACTATTGATATCCTAGTCTATTGCAATCACTACTTATAATCTAGAAAAATTTGCAAAAATAATAACCAACCCTTTACAAAAAAACAAGCTCTAAATAAATAGGTGAGGTGAATTCCTGAGGGAAGTAACACCTAGAGATTCCCTCACTTGCACCCATGATGACATCATTGTAACTGAAAGGAGGTATCGAGCTCATGAGTGCAATTGGCCTCTAGATCCCAAATAAGGTGAAACTTCATTATTCTATTAAGGCCACTATGCCTAAAAGAAAGGAGGAAACACCATGTATGTACTCCTAGAGCTGTCATGCCTATATTGTGTTCTACGACCTCGGTCCTCTAAAAATCAATAGATTACACCTTAGGCTAAGCCTAAAATGTTTCAAAAGCTTTGATTGAAAGGGGAGACCCACACCATTGTCCAATAGTGCTCCTTTAAATTTTTGGTAGACCAACACTGATCGTGGGCAAGCACAGAAGTGACACATGTTAAACTATCACTTCATAAGAGAGGATTGCGTCTTCGTTGGTGAGGTTGAGCATGAGGATGCCACATGTCAAACAGATGCTCTTTTGGAGAGAGGTGGGTGTTCCCCTACCTAAAATGAATGCAAGGGTGCCATGTATCAAAAATGATTTTAATATTATTATTAACAACTTAGTGGGGCCCTCCCTTCCTCTCATTGGCCAATGGTACTGCTTCGAGGCCCAACCCAGAATAAAAAGGCTTTGGAAAGTATGGGACACCACATGTCAAGCTTGTGCTCCATCTGAGTGAAAAGAAAGTCTCCTCAAGCTGGATGAGCATCATGCTGCCATGTGTTGACAGTGGATGAATGCCAAAGCTTAGGTAAAATTTTAATAAAGGGGGCCAGAAGGTGTCAAGGAAATGCGTATCTGTTAAGTGATCCTAAAAATGAAAAGAACTGGCATAGTTCCCGGTGACTCACAAGGGCATCCACCTACAGATGGGAGAACCCAAAAGCTCTAGCACTCAGACTAGTTGAAACAAAACTATAAAAATGGTTGAAAGGTATAGAAAACTAAATTTTTTGAAGGGTCATCTGTAAGGGTGCCCATTCTTTTTCCTTTGGCTTGGTCTTCTTGTTGAGAGCCCTGAAAGCTCTATCTAGATCAATTATCTACTTGAAGGAAATGTTTCCCAAGATTTTAACCACTGCGAGTGTCTAGAATTCCAACTAGGTAACTAAATGAAAAGTTTTCTTCACCTCAGTACATTAGGTGATTGACCGATGGTTTGGTCATTTTGCTTCTACTCAAGTAGTACCTTGATTTGATCCTCGAGAAGGACACTATTATCAACTAAGAAAGAAGATGGGATTCCTAACTAAATTAATTGCTCTATGTGTCCCCACCTTTCTTAGACTGCCTACTCCAAGGTATTAAGGATGCCTTACATTTACTTGTTGCCTTGTTGTAGCCCAAGAATTTATTAACCTTCATTGTTTCTTACCTCTGGTCAATCACTTCTACTATTGCTAATGCTTCTTGAGAAGTGTAGACACCAAAATTGTGTCTACTCCTTGGTCAACCCCCACTTGGTCCCCTTGGTCCACTTCTAAACATTTCTAACCCCCACACTTATTAATTTAAAATAAATTACCTATTTTAAATTAATAACATCACCCTTGACACATCACCCATGACACCTCACCTTGCCCTTGGATACCCCCATTTATCACCTATGACAAATCATAATGACCCAAGACCTATTTCAACTCTCCCATTGACCCCCGCACCTATTAAATTTGCCTTGGGACCATTTTTCAACGACAGTTAAACTTGGCAAATAGAGGAATGGGAAAAAGGCTAAAGATAGCCTTTTTTACATTCTTCTAGCCGCTGACGTCAGTTACCAGTCGGCCGACGCCAGCGGGATCGCCGATGTCGGTTGCTTAAAGCAGGCCCGAAGGTGAATTCTCGACCCCCAAATCATAGACCCGAATGTGAATTCTCTTGTACCCAAAATCTGAATTCTCTTGCTCCTCGACTCTTTATAGGGATCAAAATTCTATCATCACTCTTCAGGCTATAGGAATTCTGCATCAGTCACTCCACACCTGATTGAAACGCTGCACGAAGTCTCTTACATTAGCCATAATGGAATGAGTCTTCTACACTTCTGGTTCTCCACTAAGAGCTAAGTATTCTTCTTTTATTTTAGTTCAGTATTTTAGAATGCTTTGGTAATTGGTCTCCATTTGCTACTTCTAAGTGTTGTAGACCAGACCCAACCTAACTTTCTTCCTGGAGAGGCTAAGAGGCCTTCCACATATCCTTTCTCCTTTTGACAACCTATCCTCTACCCCTTGTCCCTCTTAAGACTCTATTGACTCCCCTACAATCTTGCACAGACTCGAACTCCTTCCAAACCCCTATTTTGACCATAAACCTATCCAGAATTTGCCCAAGGCCATTGCCCTGACCGACATCGACCATTTCCCATACCGACATCGACAGTAAAACTGACGTCAACAACTTTACCAACCAACGCTGGCAGAATCACCAACATTAGCGACTATGACAGACTGATAGCAGAATATAGGTACGCATTATATCTATTTCTTTTGTTCAGTCTTTTCACCATTTCTCTTTCTAGCAACACTCTTTTATCAACTAGTGGACTGTCATCCCTCAAGGAAGTCTTTACACTTCTGGGACCAAGCTTTGCTTGGCAGTCCACCATACATCTATCTAACATCTTCTTTGTTTTAGTTTTCTTCTTATCTAACAGGTGTCATCCTCCACAGCCAAAGAGGAGCTCCTTCAATTGTCTGGATACAGTGCACAACTTCATCCGGGTATCATCTAACCCCTGACCATTACCTTTTAGTTTCTTATTTCTTTTGAATGTGAAAAGCAAGAAAATGAAGTAGAAACATTCTGGCATGCCCGGTGGGACCCTAGATTTTTCCTTGGGTTCATTTCTTCTAAGAGGCCAACATTCATATAGGTGCATTAGATCTCTTCTTGTATCCTTTCCTTCTATCTTTTTATCTCAAAATGAAACCATTAGCACAAGTTAAAAAGAATGTTTCTTTTTTCTTCTTGTCACTTCTTTCCTGCATCTTAGAGTAGTTCATACTCTTAACCATTTCTCCACTTGTTTGCATCTAAACAAAACATTTCCATTTGGGTTAAAAACATATTGCATTTCATTCCTGCCTGAATGCATTTTTAGCTCATCTAGTAATTAAAAGTGCATTATGAATAAATCGTAGTGCACTTATGTTACACTTCTAGACCACATTCACAAAACTAAACATCTAAACATACCTGAGACAAGGTTCGACTAGGATTTCATCACCTAGCAGATACCTTACCCTTCCTGGTAATCCTACTTGGACTTCACTACCAAGGGGAGAACCCACTCTGTTCTCTGGCAGAGTATAAACTCTAGGGGAAGTATATACTGGCTAAGCGACCTAACTTGTCTCTGGGCTCGTGAAGTGAGGGGAGCAAGCTCCTAGCACCAGGCCACGTACGAAATCTAATACAAATTTTGAGCACCAAAACTAACCTGAAACCAACCTTAGACTTCTTCTTTTAGTACCTGTTCTAAAAGCCCAACTTCCCAAACACACTCTTCTAAGGCAGAAGCCAACACGACTCTAAAACTTATTCTTAGGAATTTAATGTTTAGGGTCTGCTTGCCTTCATCTACTTTTCTATTTTTATCTGGTTTTTCGAGCTCATGAGGATGCATTATTCTGAGCTCCAAGAACAACTCAAGACTTTCTTCTTTCTTCCAAAAACTTTCAATTTTTTGAGTTTTTGGAAATACACAGTAACTGACATCAGTTTTTCCACCGACATCAACAACCTATCTTCACTGACATCGGTTATCTGGCTGACATCGACAACTTACCTCACCAACATCGGTTTTCCTACCGATAATGGTCACTATCAAAAAAATTTCTTCTCAAACAACAAGCTAAAAACCTGACCTTTTTGGCCATCAAAAATACCAATTCTGGTTTTTTGAGGCTGAAACATACAGTTTTCAGAACCTAAACCCCCCTTTTGCCTTGGATGGTTTTGACATGTAGTCAAACCAAAACTCTTGTTGACCATGCAAGGCAACAACCACTCCCGCCTTTGCCTTCTATATCAAGTCCTCTAATGGAGTATCATTCAGACGCTGAGCATACTCCAACCTCCACTCAACCCCATATTGTTCCCAAAGGGGACCAAGACTTTGAAAGGTTCCTTGACCTCAATGTCAAGGCTCTTCAGCACTATCTCACGAGAAGTCAAATGCGAGACTCTTCAGGCAACCCAGTTTATGGGATGCCAATTTCCTTAGTTGAAACAACAATCATATCAACGGCCTCCATAACCCAACCCATGGTCACCCATGCCATTGCCTCAACTAACAACCTGACCATGACCAATATTCAAAGTGTGGCCTCTCCTTCTATTTCTGGACCTACCTCCATTGGGGTTTCGGTACCCCCTCAACCACAAACTGCTCAACAAAGTTCTACACCATTCCAAAACTTAATTGTCTCCATCCCACCTACTATTGCACCCATCAACACAAGGGTGGCTACTCATCCTTTTGCTAGTGTTGCCACCACTCAACCACCTTTGGTGGCACCTAGTCAATTTGTGCCCCCTAGCTTTATGACACAACCACCCTTGACTTCAACATCAATCCCCATGATGAACTACCAATATGTTGCATTGATACAAACGCAACCTAGTATGTCATATGCTCCATCTAACACCTTCCAAATGCCTTACAACCTAGGGGGTGCCCCACTTGCAAATCCATCAACCGATCTAATCAAGATGTTGATGGATAAGGTGTCTAATCTTGAGACATCCATTTCGGGTTCAAGAAATGTTCTCTCATATGAACAAATCTGTAATGAACCTATTCAACCTTCAGTCCCAATCTGACCATATCCTAGTCAGTGGAAACTTCCAAAGTTTACTCACTTTCAGAGTAAGGAGGACCCACATCAACATCTACGAGCGTTTAGACACGCTTTTTACGTTATAACACATGATGATGCGTTATTACTATGCACATTTCTCATGTCGCTTTCTGGTGCTGCCCTCGATTGGTATAATTCTATTGCCAATCATTCTCTCTTTTCTTTCAATCAACTCACCCAATTATTTCTTGACCACTTTTCAATTAACATAACTAAAAAGGTCTCCATCACGGACCCATATTCTATCAGACAATTTGACGATGAATCCATAGCTGATTTCATTGCTCGATGGAGAAGTTTAATCAACCAACTCTCCTTTTCTTTACCTCAACCTGAGCTCATTGAGCTCTTTTCACAAGCGTGTGCCAAACACATTTCATCTACTTTGCGGGTCCAAACATTCTGCACATTTGATGAAGCTTTCACCATGGCCAGGAAGCTTGAACTCCATGCTGTCGAATAAAATAAAGTCAAATTGCATAGTAAAAATACTAATGCAAAATCAAATGACTCTTCTTCCAAATCTTCTTCCTCCAATTCCAAGTCTAAGGGATTAGCAAATGCTGTGGTACTTAGATCATCATCATCTACCACAACTAATCAATCCGAACCTTCCGCATCTCAAAGCATTACACGATAGTTCCAACAACGATACGTATAACATCAATATACTCCAATTAGAGAATCATACGCATCTGTGTTGGATAAACTAGTCAAACAGGGAGTCCTCAACCTCCCCCAAATTTGACCACCGCCTCAATTCGACCCCTCAAAAGCCATCCCTACATGGTATAGGGAAAATGACTTCTGTAATTATCATCGTGTCAAAGGCCATGACATAAACAACTACAAAACCTTCAAAAACATTGTCCAAGACATGATAGATAAAGGTGATCTTGTCTTGGATAACCCAAATGTGCCACCTAACCAAAACATAGACATCTTTAGACAACCTTTCCCTAACCATCTCCCTAGTCAAAACAACGTTCAGACCATTGCAGAAGACCCCCAAGAGCGTAATATATGCACAGTCAATACGATTTCACCTTCCAACCCTAGCCAACCTCTTCCACAAACTGAAGAGATTAGTCAACCTATCCCTCCACCACAAGTAGAAGAGTCTTCTTCTCCTATTGGTCCATCACAGGTAGAATAGCCTTCTTCTCCTATTTCTCCTCCATAGGTGGAAGAACCTTCTACTCTTATTAGTTCTCCATCGACCTCTCTTATATTGGAGGATGCTTTAACCATACCAGCACCACTAGCCCCACCTTCATCCTTTCTACTACTAATGGAGGACCATACCTTTCCTACTCTTCAACCACAAGTAGAAGGTACAATCATCCCTGCCCTCTATCCTCTTGAGGAGTCACATTCTCCAATTCCTTCTCCACCAAGGGAAGAACTTGTTTCTTCACCTACTTCGATCGAAGACGATCCAATAATGGCTCTCTCACGCCTTTGGCCCAACGTTACTGCATCTAACACATCTCCGGTCTCACAACCACCCACATCTTCTAAAAAACCAAAGCCTTGTCTAACATCTTCCAAACCATTCTCTCGATTGGCTGAGAGCTTAAGATTTCTCCATTCGAGGAAGTTAGAGCATGAGGCATTGTGGGAGCGACTTAAAACTCCTTATCTTATACATCCCACTTCATCTCTTACTGTTGACCCATCTGTGACAAAATCTCCCAAAGTCTCCAACAAGGACCAAGCTTCTACTTTCAAATCTTTAGAAGCTCAACCATCCACATCTGAACCTAAACCCTCACAAACATCCACCATACCGACACCGGTTAAATCCCTTGGTGTTCGCCCCATATCTAACCTCACTCACCCACAAGTGAAGGTAGACTTGAACCTTGCCTCACAAAATAGTAGTCCTCGCACTAAACCACAAAAGGCTACGAAAACATGTCAGAGAACTCCTCCTCCACCATCATCATTGCCCTCTATTTTGGGCCCTCATCCTTTTACCTTAATTGGAGTGCTCCTTACACCTAACAAAAACAAGTTGCCTCCATTACTCCCTTTACCCACCAAAAACATACCTCCTCTAAAAAATTTGGCACCTCTCGCAAAGAAAGTGTCATCTACACGAGTGGCCGCACCACCGATCCAAAAGGTGGTACGGAAGTCTCCCTTAATGACTCCTACCTAACATAAGTCATCAACACCTAGTGCATCAACAAGCATGGACCCCTTAGTGGGTTCATATGATTTGATACTATGCTAACTTTTGCAAACTTATAACATCACTCTTCCACCTATCAAACCATTTCAACCTCTCGGACCAAAGCCATCTTGGTTCGATGACACTAAAATTTGTCAATATCATCGCACACTTGGGCATGACACTGAAAATTGTTGTGCCCTTAAGGTTGTCATCCACCAATTCATGGAAAAAGACACCCTTCTTGTTGAGGAGACTGTCAACAAATCTCCAACACCATCTAATGTCACTCCAACCTCTCCACCTTCATCGGGATCTCATCATCAAACTATGGTCCCTTTATCTCCTTCGTCCCCTTTATTCGAGATTAACACCATCAATGTGGCCACTAGTTCACAAAATTTAAAGGATAAAGCAAAAGAGAAAGTTGCTATTCCTTGGACCTACCCATTTGTCAAACCTACTCAACCACCAAAACCCAAGATTTTTATTTTGGGTACATCCCAACCCACTTCTTCGGAGGCAATCCGTGATTCTATGGTGAAACAACTTCACCAAACTCCCATGAAGATGAATTTATATGATCTCATTCAAAGCTCTCCACAACATCATCAAGCTTTAATCAAAACCTTATAGGCAGTAGAGGTCCAACCCGAGGACCCCAAACCACTAGCTGCCTTAGTCCAATCATTACCCACTGTTGCCTCTATTACCTTTAGTGATTCTGAAATTCCTACCTCCAACTTGGAAGATCAGGATGCTGCCCTCTTCATCATAGCCTACATTGATTGAGCTCACATTAAGCGAGTTATGATTGATGGGGGCACTAGCATCAATATCATTTCCACCCATGCCTATGACCAATTAGCCCTCCTAAAGAATTGTATGTCAAAGACTAATGCAATTCTTTGATCTTTTAATGACACTACCGCCACTACCATTGGCACCATCATCTTACATATTCGTGTTGGCCCACGAACAATCCCAGAGCTCTTCTACATTATTGAGGGAGAGTTTCAATACAACATGTTATTAGGACGACCTTGGATCTGTGCCATGGCCTGTGTCCCTTCTACATTACACCGTTGTGTCAAATTTGAACACGATGGTCAAGTCCATGTCATTCCTACAGACCCCTCCCCTTTCAATACATGCAATACAACTTATCGACCAAATGATGTTCTCATTCCTTTTAAAACATCGACCCAAACACTGCCTCCACCTGTGGAAGCTTCAACAAGTATGCAAATGGTGGTTACACCTACACCACCTCCTCAAGTGACAACAAAAGACCCTATGGAAGATACCTTCCAACGTCTTTCACTTTGGGAGTATCGTTGACTCACCTTGGACATGTTCTAGACTCCTCAAGAGTATGAACAACTTCATCACAATCCTAGCTATGACCATCGTATTGGAATGGTCATTCCTTATGTTCCTCCCAATCTTCAAAAAAATCTCATCTATGGAGGGATAGATTGAGTTCCCACTAATGGGAATCCTCTTTCATCACCTCAACTATTCACATCCAACTTCTCTTTTCTTGGCAACCCAAAATTTGCTCACACCTATCTTTATAGGTGTGCATGGAAGGGCTTTAGCTTTGGGCACTATGAACAAGGCTCCCACCAACCCGTCGAACCACCAAATGATGAGGCGATAAAGAATGCCAAGAAGCGACATGGCTTGGGTTTTGAAGAACCTACTGAAACTTCTAAAAACCCTCACCCCGAACCTATTATAAAATAATCACCTCCAAACTCGCCTATTCTCCCATCTTCACCTACGGAGTGGGTGGTTTCCATCCCTCCTAGTTTTTTCTTTGCATAAATGTCATTTGCTTGGAACCCCTAACCTATCAACTAGTTGGGGTATCCAGGTCTCTCCCTCATCTTCTCTACATCTCATTTATCCAACCCATTGATTATCCATAATAGGTGTCAAACATTGTCCCTGTCACAAAGCAACTGGGGGGACTTTGACTTTATACTGACTACCACAACATCAACCAAGCATCAACCAACTTCTTAATCATCTTTAACACGTGACCAATATAGAAAGAAGTAAACGAGGCAAGTTTGCTCCTAATTGGCTTGGACCTTATATCATAACACACAAGTATGGATTAGGGACTTATTGTCTATCTTCTCTTGAAGGGCTCCAGAACCTAAGCCCCTTAATGCCTTACATCTTCAACCATTTTACTGTTAATCAAGTAATTACTCACTTAACATTTAACTTGAGCTCGTCCCTTGGGCAACCCCCATCATCCTCGTCCCTATCCCTTTCAACCCTTTTTCCTAAAAACATTAGTCAACCCTTTTGTCAAGCATGAATGCTTTGTCCTAATAAAAGGGAAACCCTTAAACCTCTATAGTCAAGTCCATGACCAAAAATTCAGTCAAAAAAAAAAAAAAAAACAAAAAAAATTGGGATGACTATACAAAGGTCATAAACTATAAATTTAGACTACTCCCTCGAAGGACAGCTACATCATTGATGTAATTAATAGACTGCTCCCTTGAAGGATAGCTAATCAAATCCCTCAAAAACATATAAAGCAAAAATATAGACCAATCCCTCGAAGGATGGCTATGCCTAAAAATCTTACTACAAACAACACTCTCTCAGAAGCTTCCTACATCGATCAGCTTCACATATGACCACAAAACAAAACAACATCCCTACGTAGACTTTCCACATTGATTAGTCTACCCCCCCAAAAAAAAGTCATGGACTTGACCTATAGTCGTTCTCAGGGTCACCTAAAAAAGGGGCAAAGTTATCCCTACTAAAAAGGGTTACCCTATCCTAACATATCACATCACCTATTACCCTAACATACTCAAGGGATTTCGAGCTCACTTAACATCGAGTGATTTGAATACTTCTCTAACACAAACAATGGTCAAAAGACGTAATGCATGAATGGGGATTTTGTTTTCAAAACCCTTATCTATGTTATCATTATGGTCCTTGTCAATGAAAGAGCAACACACCTTTCACTTCTTACACACTTTGGTCACATACAACCAATCCAGATCCAACCAAATCATTTTCTAATCCAAACCAAACCAATCAAACCTTTTTCAGACCACTAACATCATCATAGACCATTCACACTATATTCTATGGAAACCAATACACATGGAAACTATCAACAACACAATTTATGCCAAGCATAAACCATTACTTGTTGAAGCATAAGCATATTCATTTCATTTTTAGCATACATCCATCACTAATATGGAAACTTGCTAGGGATAAAAACCACCTAACCAATGTTACAGAATACACCATCACACAATATGGAAAAGGCTGTAACATCATCTTACCCTCATCATTTGTAACCTGACCAAACCAACCTATCAACCAGCCTAAACTACATTGGCTTGAGGCCCTTCCAACAAGGGCTATGTAGGCAGCACTCAGATGACATGACGTCTTTTAGGGTTAGCTTAGCCACATTCTGTTTGTTCATCTACTTGATGGACAAACCATTTAACCTTTAACCATGACTTAACCTCGTCCAACCCACATCCATAACCGACCCTCTTCCTCCCTTTTAGGGAGAACTACATTGGCCTGAGGCCCTTCAAATAGGGGCTATGTAGGTAGCACTCAGTTGACATGGGGTCTTCTGAGATTAGCTTAGCCATTCTTTCATCCATCTATCTAATGGACCAACTATCTCTACCAACCCAAAATCATGACCAACAACCTTGGAGATCACAACTATCTCCCCAAACCATGACCACTTTTGAGACAACTATGCCTTGGTTGCTTTGATTGCATATATGCTACCTCATGAATAGTTAGCAAAATTGTGTGCATCACATTTTGACCCTCACATGTATTGTTGGATCGAGAGCAAGTTGATTCCCAATATTTGTGACATTTTTGCGTTTTCCAAGAGCACTTCCTGAGCCTGGGATACTTGGAACACGATGACCATTGGAGCTACAGCTTAGATCATTTAACCCAATCAGCTACGACTAAATGCTGGGGACCAGTTATTTTAATTTTAGCACTCCTCAACCTTTGACTGTGATAATTTGACCTATCGATCACGTGAAGTGGTATGCATGCAATCTCAACTTTTGCAGCATTCACACTCACACTTCACCATATCCATCCTCTATCTATCAAATCGGCACCCGATATCAGGTTACCTTCCCTTGACTCCCACTTTGAGGGGGGATACCTCATCCCATACCTAACGTACCAACTCCTATTTTTGTCTTGTAGTTTATCAAAAAACCCAATAGGACAAAAATGACCTTATCCCATACTTGGGGCAACTTACTCCTATTTTTGTCTTGCAGTTCGTCAAGAACAACCAACAAGACAAAAAGGGGCAAATGTAGACACCAAAATTGTGTCTACTCCTTAGTCGACCCCCCCTTAGTCCCCTTGGTCCACTTCTAAACATTTCTAACCCACACACTTATTAATTTAAAATAAATTACCTATTTTAAATTAATAACATCACCCTTGACACATCACCCATGACACCTCACCTTGCCCTTGGATACCCCCATTTATCACCTATGACAAATCATAATGACCCAAGACCTATTTCAACTCTCCCATTAACCCCCATGCCTATTAAATCTGCCTTGGGACCATTTTTCAATGGCAGCTGAACTTGGTAGATGGAGGAATGGGCAAAAGGCTAAAAATAGCCTTTTTTCCATTCTTCTAGTCATCGACGTTAGTTACCAGTTGACCGATGCCAATGGGATCACCGACATCGATTGCTTAAAGCAGGCTTGAAGGTGAATTCTCGACCCCTGAATCACAAACCTGAATGTAAATTCTCTTACACTCAGAATCTAAATTCTCTTGCTCCTCGACTCTTTGTAAGGATCAACATTCTATCATCACTCTCTAGGCTACAAGAATTCTGCATCAGTCACTCCACACTTGATTGAAACACTGCACGAAGTCTCCTACATTAGCCATAACAGAACGAGTCTTCTACACTTCTGGTTCTCCACTAAGAGCTAAGTATTCTTCTTTTATTTCAGTTCAGTATTTTAGAATGCTTTGGTAATCAGTCTCTATTTCCTACTTCTAAGTGTTGTA
Source organism: Torreya grandis (assembly GCA_037957365.1). NCBI lineage: Eukaryota > Viridiplantae > Streptophyta > Pinopsida > Cupressales > Taxaceae > Torreya > Torreya grandis. Next base: position 1,418,487 of record JARHVA010004678.1, on the reverse strand, counting down.
GACCAGACCTGACCTAACTTTCTTCCTGGAGAGGCTGAGAGGCCTTCCACATATCCTTTCTCCTTTTGACAACCTGTCCTCTACCCCTTGTCCCTCTTAAGACTCTATTGACTCCCCTATAATATTGCATAGACCCAGACTCCTTCTAGACCCCTCTGTCGACCATAAACCTGTCCAAAATTCACCCAAAGCCATTGCCCTAACTGACATCGACCATTTCCCCTACCAACATCAGCAGCATAACCGACGTCGGCAACTTTACCAACTGATGCCGGCAAAACCACCAACGTCAGCGACTGTGACAGATCAATAGTAGAATACAGGTATGCATTATATATATTTCTTTTGTTCAGTCTTTTCACTATTTCTCTTTCTAGCAACACTCTTTTATCAACTAGTGGACTATCATCCCTCAAGGAAGTCTTTGCACTTCTGGGACCAAGCTTTGCTTGGCAGTCCACCATACATCTATCTAACATCTTCTTTGTTTTAGTTTTCTTCTTATCTAATAGGTGTCGTCCTCCACAACCAAAGAGGAGCTCCTTCAATTGTTTGGATATGGTGCGTAACTTCATCTGGGTATCATCTAACCCCTGACCATTACCTTTTAGTTTCTTATTTCTTTTGAATGTGAAAAGCAAGAAAACTAGTTAGAAACTGGTTGGATGTGGGTTTAAAATTTATTAACCTTCATTGTTTCCTACCTCTAGTCAATCACCCCTACTATTGCTAATGATTCTTGAGAAGCACTATAGAGCTTTTGAATGAGGCTCTATGACTCCAAGACCTTTAAGGAGATGAAATTAATCATTTGATCAACAGATGTGCTTACCTAAGAGGATAACTTTTGCACATCTACAATGAAGGTTAGTGTTGTCTTCAAATTTGACACTATGGTCTTGATCTATTCCCAATAGGATCTATACAACTGTTGGACCATGGGAAGGATCATAGTGCCCTGTGGATGAGTGGTGAGGTTGTTTTTAAAATTTTCAATCCCCTAATCCTTGACCAAGGAGTCTTGTTGTGCATGTTGTTGTAATTATTAATATGACTAATCTGAATCATGGATTTTTTGGAGAACTTCAGCCATCTCCTTCTCTTTTTCTTCTAGCTTGAGCTCAACAAGTAATCATAGACTAGCTTCCACCTAGAAGCTTTTATTTGGGATGTTTCCCTAAAGGTTTAGCTTGTGCCTTGGTGAGGTTAATATCCTTAGCCTTAACCTCAACATTAAGGTAGTCAACCATAGCCTTTAATTTTGAGATCTCCTACTTGGTATTTTGTAACTATTGGGATACCTTTATATGGTCCATGGTTACCAACTTTTGTATTTCTTCTATGATCTCAACATGGTCGATGAGCTGAGCCTAACTAAAGTTAAGGCCGATAGCTTGTCTAGTGTAGTCTCCCAATTGAATTTGTTCATGGGGCTTGACTACTTGGGGGGTTAGATGGGAAACCATTAGGGACTATTGTATAGGGCCATAAAATGATTACATATGAGCCTTAACATTAGCATTGGCATGCTTCCCTCTTTTTATTTACATGTGGGCCTCTCAGGCTGGTCTTGATGTGTCCACCTACTAATGGTATCAGTCTGGTACTTGGATCATCTCCCCCATAAAAGGGATTCCCTACAACAATATGAATGGAATACCTATTTATTTCTATGAGGCAATAAACTCTTCTCCTATGGAGGCAAGTGAGTGAACAGTGATGTTTGAATGACAGAAAGGTGGGAGCCTGCAAGGTGAGGAGAATAAGGATTGCATTATCAGGGAGGATAATGCAGATAATAAAGTTGAGGGAGTGAGGAAAGGCACACAATAGGAGTTAGGAATTGTAGAATAGAAGGGGTCAGGTCCTATGTAAGGCTAAATGGTTGAAGAGAAGATCAGATCTAGGGTGGTGTCAGGTTGAGCAATATAAGGTGTTATACCTTGTGGTGGGACTACCAGGGTAGATGATGAATTGACAAGGGGAGCTGAAGTGCTTGGCTAGGTAGTAGATGATGTCATAACTTATAGTGGAGCTATAGAGTGGGAAGGGGTAGTGGAGAAAGAAGTGGAAGTGGAGAGGAGGGGATCCATAAAATAGATCATTCTTTAGGGAGGAACTATTGGAGGGAAGGAAATAAGTGCTTCAATGTGCTTGAGTTGGGAGGACCCATCTATGAGATGCCTAGAGGGATCTTACTCTTGCTGTAGGGCTGAGGGATAAGGAAACAAGAGAGGTGGCCATGTTGGAGGCATCTCGGTAGCTATGACCTCTACTTCTATTGATCCCTTTTCTAAGGGCATGTCTCCTACCTCCTCCCCTAGAGTGTCTTCCTCTTCTACTTCATATCTACTAATTTCAATTTTGGGAGTGGATTATCTCTGAGACACGACCTCATCTGGGTGAAACACATCCTAAATTTTCTTAAACTTTTAATTTTAGTCTTCATCATACAATCCCTTAATTGGTTTATTGATTTCAAATCTATACTTGGTGGAGGTAGCTTCCTTCTTTATGGTTCAATATAATTTAGAGATGGTTCCTCATCCTTTTTGATAACTACTTAGTTTGGTCATAGTTTTGGACCCTGGTATAAAAATACTCCCATGGCTTAAGGACATCTTCTAACATTTAAACTAGGTCTACATGATTTTGGGGGATATCTTTTTCGGGTGACTTCCTCTACTCTAGGTAAGGCTGGGGTTGATGCCCGGGAGTGCTAATAGTCTTCAAGTTAGCCATATATCTTGTTGGATCATAGTCCCATTAGTTATTTATCAAATTAAGGTTGAGCTCTACTATCTTGGCCATGAGGAAGCATCCCTGGTGCCTTTTTTGCATTGTGATGCTGTCTCTTACAAAAGGGACATCATATACCCCCTTTTTCTTCTTCCCCCCCCATAGATAGAATCTACTACATCAAGTTAGTGAGCCAACTTGAGGGCTAAGGTTCTGTTAGTCAGTGTGTTGGGAAGTTGGAAGGGATTTCCATTGAATCCATGTACTTGAATGAATGAAAAGTAGGCCCCCTAGAACTAGTTGATGGGAACTCTACTACCCTAAATTAGGCTTGTTGCCAATCTATCATTTTGGAGGAGATATCCTATCAATTGAGGTCCATAAGAACTAGAACCCTAAACTAGTCAAAAAACTCATAGTATTCCCCCATATTTGAGAGGACATGAGTCTATATAGTGATGGATGTCACCATATTGGTAAAGTAATTTGTATCAAAGGTGTTGAGGTGGAGGCACCTGGAAAAGAACTAGGATTTTTGGTACAAAATCAAGTGTATGAGGAAGGATGAGTAACTAAAGGTAATTATCACCAAAAAATTATCTAGATCTATCCTTATGGTGTACGAAATGGCTTAACTTATGTTCACCTTGAACTCCTATCCCTTCTTAGCCACAATCATAAGGTAGAGTGCACCCAACTAGAAGTTGTTGACATTATCATTAACATCCATACTTAGGATGAAGGTAAAAATGCATAGGGGTCCTTCAACTATTGCATGGGGAAAGTCAATAGGGGTATGTGTAGGGGAGTCATCTCCATGACCTCTTCTTTGAGGAGATATCTGAGGAAGTGTGCCTTACTAAATCCTAAGGAATCCCAGACATTATCAAGGCATTCAATATTTCAAATAGTGGCCTTTAAACTATACCTAAACTAGAACATCTCTTTGATATTTTTTTCACTTATTTTCCCTTTAAATGGGCATTATTGGCAATCAGTCTAGCACCAGTGTTATATCTCTTTGCACAAAGAGTGATAATCTTGGATCAAGGGTGCATATAATATATCATGCATTGTGCCAATGTGTAGTACCATATTTTATATCCAAAATAGCCATAGTCTTTCTTACTGATCCCATCCATCATTCAGGCATGTCTGTCTTCCCTTAGATTCTTGGGATTTTGGGCTAACTTTAGGTCAAAAATTTCATCCATAAAGTCAGTTACCAAAGCCCATTTTATTCATGGTCCCTTGGTTGCCTTTATGGTATTCGACAACTTCTCTTTTTATTGAGTAGTGACTGAAGCATAGGATTTTCTCATGGTGTGTCTAAGAAGAGGATCTCTAATGCTAGTTGAACTATGGGTTCTCTACTTTGAAGGGTGTTTGCCACTCCTAGATGATGACATATAGGCCTCTATATTTATACGTACTCTAATAATCTTTATGTATTCTTTCCTTAGATGACTAGATCGATGGTTCTTTGCTATCTCATTTGACCTATAAATTCTCCCTCTTCTCTTTTTAATTTGCTCGATGCTCTCTCCAAAATCACAAAGTGTCAAGTATTTGGCTCAAAATGAGATAAGGGATATTTATGCATTAGTGCTAATAGGAAAAATAATAAGAAATTCAAAAATGAGAACCCTCATAAATGATGAGGAGTGGCACACATGCTCGAAGAGCTATTAGTGAAATATTTATAGTGGTTGTCATGGGGAATCACATATAATGGATCATCTGACATAAATGGTAGGTAAGGTGAGTAGATAAGCATATTTTAGAGAATGTTTTTGAAGATTTGGGTAGATTAGGGGAAGGACATGCAGTGATCAAAATATCCACTTGTGCCAATGACACTTCCAAAAAAAAAACAACAAAAAGAAAGAAAACAAGGCGAAGGAAACAATAATGAGGGAAAGAAAACACATAAAAAAATAAAAAAGGGAAATTAACTAATTATGTAAAAAGGGGAAGATGGGCAAGTCATTTGAAATTATTTAAGTTAATCTCATTGATGGGGATCTCCAATGTGTTTCGCTCTTGGTCTTCTAATTCAAAAGTGTTTCCCCATTTGTTGTTGATTATGCAAAATGGCCCTCTCCAAACAGAATCAAACTTTGCATGTCATCCCAACTTCATGGCTCACTATTCATACTTAAGAACTAAGTCTCTTGGTTTAAACATAGTGTCTAATAGCTTCTTGTTGACCCATCATTTTACCTATTACTAATGGATGGTGTTTGCATCACTTACCTAATCCCTTGTTTCTTAGAGTTTAAGTAGTTTGGCAAGCCAAAACTCCATTTCTTCATTTTCTTCAATTTCAATAGCCTTTAAGAGATGTCATACTAGGTTATCTAAGGATACTAGCATAATCACTTCCTTCCCATATACAAGTTCATACGAGGAAATCTTTAGGATTTCTTTGGGAGTGATGCAATCAGCCCATAGTATCATCATTAAGTGTAAGTGCCACTCCCTCTACTTGTCATCACCCATCCTCTTGATCAACCTGATCAGATTTTTGTTTTTGGATTCCTCTAACCCATTCCCTTATGGGTAATGATTGTATTAAGTCTTTAGGAATATACCATTCCAAAGCATAAATTTAGAGATCTTGGATCTGAGGAAGGACTTCACATTATCAAAGATGGATATTATAGGTACGCTAAGCCTAGCGACAAGCTCTTATATGAATCCAAAGATCACATTTTTTATCACTTCTCTCAGTGGGACTACTTCGGTCCATCAAGTGAAGTAGTTAGTGGCCATCAATATCTAGTTATGGCCTATACTAGAGACTAGGTTGATCATCTTGATAAAGTCTAAAACCCATTATTAAAAGGGCTCATTGGGTTGAGAGGCATGGCTGAATTTTTCTCTTCCTAGTGAAAAATTAACATTTTAGAACTTCTTGACTACTTGGTGGTAGTTCGTAAACATGGTCAGCTAGTAATATCCAAAGTGCATGACTTTCATCATGGTAGTTTTGGCTGAGAAGTGACCACTAAAGGGATTAAAGTGCATATCTTAGATAATTTTATCCACCTAGGGCTTATCAACACATCAAAGGAGATCTCTATCAAAGTTCCTTTTGAATAGGACCCCTTGGACTAATGTGTAGCTAGACCCCTGTAGCCTTTAGAAATGTATTTTATATATGGGGAGGTCATCAGGATACCTACCAATCTACATGTAGCAGACTTTGTCAGTTACCCAAGACCATCCACTTCTAATTGGTTTACTAAGGCTACTTTAGGTGCATTTTAATTCTCTATTGGGACATCTGCACACTGAGCTAGGTGCTCACAAATCCCTCTTCCTCTAATTACCTTTGTATCCTAACTTTTACATCATATTCTAGGATCTTGGTGATCTAATTGGCCCTCTTCTTTTTAATCTCTTCTTCCATAATGTATTCACTGACACTTGAGTGTGCCATGTACACCCTTATTTTTCTACCTACCCCTAGGTGCCTAAACTTCTTAAGGATTTTAATGATGGTGATTTCTTGTCTCTCTAAAAAGTTGTATTTGGTTTCATACCCACACAACATTCTAAAGTGTAACATGATCAGGTGCTCTTCTCTTCCCTCCTCTTCCTTTTGAGTTAGCACAACCATGAGGCTATGCTCATTTCCATAGACATACAGGATGAAGTCCTTGGAAAAGTAGGGGTTAATAAGTATGGGTGTGGTAGATATTAAAATTTTGATTTCTTCAAATATTTCTCTTCATTCGAGTGTCCATTTGAAAACCTAGTCTTTTAGCATTAGGGTGATTGGACTAACCAATCCAACAAAGTATGATATGAATCTACTGATGAAATTAATCTTTCCAAGGAAAGATTGGACCCCTTTATTATTCACTTGCAAAGCTAGGTATCTAATGGCCCTTATCCTGTCTAGACCAATGGAAAACCCATATTTGGATACTATGTATCGGAGTAGTTTTCCTTAGGGAACATTGAAGATACACTTTTTGGGTTTAGAGACACCGCAAACTCTTGGCACCTTTGAAAGACCTTTTCCAAATGATCAAAGTGGTCTTTTTTCCTATTAAAAAATATAGTGAGATCATCTTTCTAGATGAGGATGATCTAATTAATTATCCCTTTGAAGGCCACATTCATTGCTCATTAAAATGTTGCCCCAGTATTAGAAAGGCCAAAAGGCATCTTCAAATATGCAAAGGTTCCCCACTTTGTAGTGAAATTAGTTTTGTGTTGATCATCTTATTTCACCCATACTTGGTTATACCTAGAGAAACCATCCAACAATGAAAATATCTCCACTCCTACTACTATTTGGAAGATTTGATCCATGGATGGGAGAGGATAATGGTATTTCAAGGATGCCTTGTTGAGATCTCAAAAATCCACACATAATTAGATTTCTCCTCTCTTATTTTGCATAGGGACCAGGTTTGATACCTAAGTCTAATTCTTGATCAAGTATATGATCTTTGAGTCAATTAGCTTCCTTAGCTCTTGGGCCATTAGGGACTCAATCTTTAGGTTTACTGGCCTTTGCTTTTTCCTAACTAGCTTGGCTCCTTCTATCAAATCTATGGTGTGCTGAATGAACTCTTAGTCATACCCATTCAAGTTATCATAAGTCCATGCAATGACACCTTTGTATTTGTCACAAAGAACACTAACCACTCCTTGTCTCTATGAGGAATCTCCATTTTGACCTTTAACTTTATTCCACCCCCAATGTTGAGCTCCCAATAATCACTTTTATCCACAACAAACTTATGTTTGTCCCTCTTTGTGTCATTAGAATCAAAGAAATTTTCTAAGGTGATGAGACATTTCAGGAGCTTGTTGGTTTTCAACCATATAATCTAGTCTCTGTAGGCTTCCTTAATTTTTGGCTAAATTTTTTATATGAACTCATAAGATTACTGGAGGAACATTGTAATTTGAGCATCATTTTCAAACACTTGCTAGTTTTGGTCATTGTCTAGGATAGTGGGTTTGATGATTACCCACATTGCTTGCTTATTTATGAATAAGTACATTATTGGGTTAAATTGGGAGCCCACTATTTCCATCCTATTGACCACTACATTCATGGTTCTTAAGATTATCTTAATATTAAAGGCCTCAAAATCTTCAATTATGTCTTGTACACAGTGGTGGTAATATCTCATGCTTACATTCTTCATGGTTTCTACCGCTCTTACCTATCTTACTACTAATTTGGAATCACCAAATATACTTAGATACTTGATGCCCATTCATTCAGCAAGGTCGAGGCCATCAACCATGGAATTGGGCCTCATATTTTACCTAGTTTATTTGTATAGGAAAACTAAAACGAAAAGGCACAAAGGGTCTCTTTCCTGGAGGGGAATGTTAGTGAGATATTAGCCCTAAAATTGGTATTACATTTCACACCATCAAAATACAAAATCCGAAAGTTAGACTCGTCACTGAGATTGATTCTTTGATCTTCCTACTTTTTCATGAACTCGAGGATAACATGTTCTTCATCATGAATAACATAGGTTCCAAGTCCTATCACATCAAAGTTTGTGAATGGGTCACTTTCAATAAATTCATTAATCAGGGCCACCTCTTTAGGGCTTATATTATCAACTACCCTTTCTTCTTTCACTTCACTTATACCTTTACGATTGAAGTGGTCATGGAGGAACTAGACCCTTGTGCAAATATCTTGTTAAGTCTCAATGTCTAATTGGTGAATTTTTATGCCCATGTACTAAAAGGTATATCGGGACCATGAATTAAGCTATGAAAACTTTATAATAAGACATTTTATCCATGAAACATTCATTGACATAGTATTTTAAAGGGAATAACACTATAATATACCTATTATGTTTGGACATTTTGAGAAAAGGGTGGGATTAAAACACCACCAATACTTACAATAATTATTTAATGAATATAAATTTTTAATTCTCTATCGAGGTGATTATATCAAAAGAATCATTTAATGTGGAGTACTCCCATGTTAGTCACTAAAAATAGGATCATGTAATTATATTATGTTTTCTAGGATGACTATGTCAAAACTCATTTGTTGTCAAAATAAACTTAAAGTCTAAGATGTGTCTTCATACACTTATGCAATATGGTGTTACACTATCAAAAATCTAAGTCACTTGTATCCTATTCCTAACGTGTTAAGTTATATAATATACATATGGGTCTTTATTTTTTTACAATTATGCTATCTATTTCAAATCAAGGTCATTTGAAATAAATTCTGATTTTAATTTTAGACCAAATTTTGATTTTATTTTTAGACCAAATTCTAATTTCAATTTATTCTAATTTTAATTCCAAATTCCAACTTCAAAGTAATATTCAAATAAGGTAAAAGTTAAAATAAATTTAGTAATAGATAAATTCAAAGTTTAATAAAACCCTTTTGAATCTCAAATTCACCTTGAATTCTTAAGTTAGGCTTAGGTACATAGTCGTGATAGGTCAATCCAAGTGTTTCATTTTGAGTAAATTTATAAGTGCTAATTTAGACATTTATAGATACTCTCATAGTGGGTATCGTGTGGCCCTAATTTCAAGGAAGAAATTTTTTATGATCTATTTGGATATCTTATAAACTTTTAAAATAGTGAAGATGAGGAGGAAGAGTGAACTATGTTTGAGGATGAACCACCTATTGTGGGGTCCAATCAAAACCAATTCTTAGAGTGAATCCATTTTAACATTTTTATAATTTAGATCTAAGCTCCCACATAATTTTCCCATATAACAATTATGTGTCCTAGTTTGGATATGAGAAGCTCATCAAGAGGTGCAAAACTGATTATTCCATCATCTAGAAAAGAAAAGGGTTAACATGTTGACCCATTCCAAAATGGCCAAATCATTACTTCCAAAATACAACATATTAGTCAACATTACAAAGATCAACTTGTGACCAGTTTTAAAAATTCTCTAGTTGTAACATAATCTAATAATTCCTCACTCACAAATCAAACCTAATCACTAGAATATCCAAAATATCCTCTTGCCAATCTAACATATACTTTTTATTCCTTGGATACTTATAAATATCCACTTCCAATAAGTTTTTCTCAAAAATCCACAAATAATACAAAACATACCTTATTTAATCACCAAGTTGTTTTTTATACTATGTATAAATTCCCTAACAATTCGTAACAACATGTTGTAAACCCTCCTCATCAACAAGTTTTGAACTCTTCACAATAAACATTTCCTACTTCCCAACCACAACAATAGGCATTTTAGAACCAACAATAAGTACCTTCTAGTTCATGCTCATAAATTCCTTTGAATCAACAACTAGTTTCCTTTCATCAATAATAAATTTTGTCATATAAGAAACAAATTCCTCCAAACCAACAATGTTTCCTTAATCCATTGACAAACTAACATCAACAAAAAATCCCATATCAACATTACAACTCTAATGCTAGGGTGCATATCCCTAAGAAATCCATGTGAATGAGACCCATTCCCATTTATTTTAATCTAAGCCAAGTCAATCAACATTTATGTATGCAACAAAGTGCACTTATCCAATATCAAAATGTTCCTAACCTTCTCAAATGAAATGAGATAAAATAAATGGTCATTCAACTCCAAGTAGGAAACCAATGTAAGGAATTCAATTTAAAAGAAATATTTTCTTACACATTTGACATGGGCATTTTACAAGAACCTTTTCCATATCATTTTGAGACACCTAAATTTGATAGGTAAAATAGTAAAGGTGATGCTTGAGAACATTTTAGGGACTTATTTGTATCTTGCTAAGTGGTGATTTATTGTAACATGTACTTGCTTTAGTCACTTCCATGAATTTTAGGTAGACAATCTTTTTAGTATTTTTTCCACTTGACTAAATGTTTAGTTACCGAATTTTATGACTTTTAATAGATGTTTGTGAAAACAATGCTCATAAACATGGAACATGAATTAACCTTGGTTTATTTATGCAATGAAAAATAAAGAGATGGATCGATATCCTATGCATTTTTACAATGGTGGAGAGCCTTAGCTACCAAGTTTGTATATAATCTCTAGGATAAAAAACTAACAATTATATTAACTCAAAACCTTAACACTAAAGTAGTTTGTAACCTAAGACTTCATTATGCCAATGTATTTTCAGAAATCATAGACAAAGGAGTGTAGATTGAAAAGGCCCTCATTGACAAAGGTTTAGTTAAAATATAGTCTCAAGATTATATGCAAGCTCAACTTCAAACTAAATTGATCATGACAAGGAAAACCAAGGCATTTAACAAATATAACAATATGGTTATTAATGGGGTAACATAGTCATAACATGTGCAAACTATACAACCACCACCTTCCCAAGTTAATCTAACCAACCACCAACTTACTTTGAAAAGGCCACCAATATTAAGAGGTCAATACTAAAACAAAATTTTCAATTACCTAGAAGAGCCTATTTAGGTAGTGTTCTAGAAGGTAGTTGTGGCCAATATGATTATATAGATAACTTCTAAGCCATTTACAGAGGGTCATCTAAATCCATATTAGTATAGAAACCATGAATATTGTGAATATAATCATATCAAATACCACACCATTTATTGATGCATGCAGTCAGACATTGTATTCAATATTTTTTCAATAATGTTGAGATTGAGTTAGAGAAGGGTACTTCTAATTCTAATCATAATATGTGGATCTACAAATATCCATTTATAAATCACAACTCTAATCAACAATGCAACAAAAATCAAAATCAATGCAATCAATCTTAAAAAAATCATAATCAAAATTGGGAAGAAAATTAGAGTCAAGGAAACCATAATCAAGATCAATATACCCAAGCCAATCATATCACTTATCATAATTTTCCTTATGAATATGGTAATTATGGGTTAAATTACTAAAAGTTATGTTGTAACCATCAAAATCAATATTCATTCATTACTATTTAAAGCTTCTCAAAGTGGTAGTCCCTCTATTTTAGGACCAACCACTCCATATTCAATTATCTCTCCACCATAATGATAGGTAATTGTTTCACCTCCACTTCAGTGGATTAATATTCCTAGTCTTGCATCCCATTCCTCTAATTCAAGTAATTCCTTCCCTATTTTAAATTTCCCTATTATAATGTTAGATGCCCATGAGTTACTCTTAAATGACCTTAACTTTATTCTAATCCCATTTAAGTATATACACCTTATAAATCTAAAACATCTCACACTTTCGTTGAGAAACACTATGATATTGGTGAACTGTTAAACAAGACACCTACACAAATTTCATCATGGATTTATTGTGTACATCAAAAGTTCACAAGATAATATTGAATGATATACTTCAATAATCTAAGATCCTCAATGACATTGATCCTATAAACAAGAATCTAGAGAGGGTTAGTAAGATTGTTAGTGATATAAATAAAAAATAATTTAAATAAAAAACACCCTAAGCTTATTCACTAGGAATGAACAAATAACAAAATAATGGGGAATTAAATGAAATATATGTAAATGTTTTACCTTCTTTGAGAGACTCATTAACTTGTTTTCTTTGTAAATGTGTTTGTGCTCAACATGTGATCAAGAGATCTTCATCAATGCCTATTCCAAATGGGTAGCACCTCCCCTTGGTCTCCCTATGATGTGTTGTGACTTTTGTTGTGGCTTATAAATTGATAGATGAAGGTTGGCTTGATTTTTTTTAGAAAAAGGTTGAATCTTCTAAGGATATTTTAGCATAATAACCTTGTAATGTTGTATCTTAATTGAAGGATTTTGGCATAGTAAGATTAATATGAATAAGCCTTTCTATTTTCAAAGAAAACCTACAATTTATATATTTTATAAATGGATGTCAACCATCCATATTGAGCTCAAGATGGAGGTTTGAAATTTATTCCTAGGAAAGAAAGTATTTTTTAATTCAAAATGATAATTTTGAATTGAAAATTGGAGTGGAGAACATGAGAGACCCATAAATGAACATAAAATTCATTTAAAAAGAAGATATAATATAAAATTGATAAGTGGGATTGAATGGAATCTAAGGTATATTTTTAAATTAGAAATATGAGGAAGATAATATTACAAAATTTTAATGATGGGGAACAGGTAGAGCTTAGGGCACCTTTGAAATTTGGAAATGGAAATGGAGTGGAGGATAAATTCATGATGTGAGAATATTTTTACTTAATTAGATTAAGATAATTATGAAATTCATTCATGTATAGTAGGGAATTTTTTATTTTTATAAATTATGGAGTTATAAAATCTATTGAATTTCTAATTAGAGAGAGATTAGTCAACTAACCTAGATTAATTAACTAATTGATAATGTACAATGAATAGTGAATAATGTATATGAATAGTGATGATGAATAGTAATGATATCACTTATATATAATTTAGCTTGGTTTAATAGGCCTAGTGAGATGCTTGTGAAGGGAAGACTAATTTTGGAAGGCTATTGATAAAATAGAAGAATCAACATGGTGCATTGCCCTACTATGTCATGGAATGTGCATGTTGAATGTGCAAAGGAATTAGGAAGATTCAATGATTTAAGGCATAAATGTGTGTTATTATAAAATAATTATTCTTATCACAATTTTGACAAGGAAGTGATGAAAATTAAGTTTCTACATTTTCCCATAGTTGAAAAGGCATTGTGAGACACAAGGTAAATTTACATATTTTCAAATAAATGAAAACAAGTTGTTAAAAGAGAAGAAGAAGATAAAGAATTTAAAATAATGATTTTAGAATGAAGTCCAAGTTGATGCCCCAAGGACTGATTGATATGTCCTATATGTCCCCTTTAAGTACTATGTGGAAAGAGAATTTGAATGGACGGGACCTTGAAAGGAGGAAGTAACACAATCTATAGATGAAAAATTCAAGAAATGGATAATAGGTGAATAACTCATGGATAAAATAAATCCATTTGAATTAATGCTTACATGTTTTGATGTCCAATAATGAAGAAGGGAGTGACTTGATGTCCAATAATTTCTGCTCTTTGACATCTTCATGTTGATAGCTGGCCTTGCTCACTTTGGATTCTACCTCTTCCTTCATGCTTTGTATTTGTTTCTTTCTTGAGTCTTCATTTTTATTGAGCTTTATGTCCTTCTTTATATTTGCTGATCCCTTGAGCCATTTTGGCACTTTGTAACCATGCTCTTTGGCTAACACTGAGATAGCAATCTGGTTTATATTATCGCAATCTTGTACAGCTGCATTTATCTTAGAAATATGATGAAAATCAGTCTTAGCCATCAAATTTTCCTCTTTAAGTACTTGTTGCTCGAATGTGTGCTTCTTCCACCATTTTGGCATTATGTACCCATGGTTAACTACTTTGTGTGAGGACTTCATCTTCCTCTTGCCTCTTCTAGCCTGTGTATTAACATTTTCATGCTCACAATAACAATCAAAATCAGATCTTAACACTTCATGTACCTCTTTGATAGCTTGATCCATGGAGCACTCTTTCTCTTCCTTTGTGCTTTGTTGCTCTCTTACCTCTTCTTGGAATTCAATGGTATCATGGAAGTCATCCTCATCTTCCATCTCTTCCCTTTCTTGTAGGGGTTCCTCAACAACTCCCTCATGCATTAACCAATGCATCTCTTCTTCTTTATCAACAACAACAAACTTTCTTCTCTTTCTTGCACATTCACTTGTGCACTTGGTGTCTCTTCTTGCAAAAATTTAATTATTCTTCAAGGCCCTTCTTTTAACCTTCATAAGGCCACTCATACCTGCAATTACCCATGCAAAGACAACATTAGAAATAAAAATAAGAGACCACAAGGTCCCTATGAGTGTTCTCTTCACCAACACTCTTATCTTTTCAAGTGCTCTTCTTGGCACTTCATCTTTTCTTTCTTCTATTCTCTTGTTCTCCTCAATGAGAAACTTGTTCTCCACCTCTTTCTCTTTTTATTGCTCTCTTGGCAACCTTCTTATCTTCTTCAAGCCTCTATGGGCTTTTCTCTTCTTGGCAATCTCATTTTGCCTTCTTGTCCTCTTCATTAGGAGATCAATTGGCCACTTCAACCTCTTCCTCATTGGCCATACCCATGATTGCCTATTCAACTGCATCAAAGACTCATATCTATCTGCAAAATTAGCTAAATCTCTCTTTAAACTAGCAATCTCTTTATTAATTTCAATAATGTTCATACCTTTCTTCTTTTGGATGCTTGCTTTCTTCTTGGTGCCCTCATGTACATTACTACTCTACTCTTTTCTCAGCAATATTTCCATTTCTGAGATCTTCACCCAAGTCTTTTCCACCTTGGTCTCTTGATCCCTTTCTCAATCCTGCAGTAACTTATTAGCAAACATGATCAATTACCAAATCCCAAGAGCTTCAAGCTCTGATACCAAAATGATGCATAGTCCCAAACTACATAAACTAGAATATTGATAAATTATTTTCTCATGAAATATCTTCTAGATTCTTCTAAAATTTGGATATTTTATTCACGTGCTATAAGGCTAAAAACCCATTAAATCTTGGAGAAAACAAAATTGTGGATTTAAAGGTAAAATCCGATCTTCATCTCTATTTGGATAGGTTCTACATGATTATGCTCTTTTGTTTTGATGAAATTTTCTCAGCTGTTTCAACCCATTCCGTTTTAGTCAAGATTTTAACGGACTCATAAAGCCTCTCTCTGCATACAAAAAATATGCGTTTATCTCCCATTCACTTAGGAACTGTCCAGCTCGGCTCTACCAAATAGAAGTTTTCATCCATACACAGACAATATGCAAGTAAATATATAGTCACACATGTCTTGCTTACCTTGTGATCCAAATGGTGAATTGCAAAGATACATGATTCACCTAGGTCAAATGGCTTTGTAACAAGCGTCTTCTCCTTCACGCCTAGCTCGGTCTCGACCAACAAAGAAGATAATGGTTTTATAAAATAGGTAAAGACATCCCTGTGTAGACTTGAGCTTTGTGTCTACATTTTTAGTGTATTTAGCCTAGACTACGTGCCTGCAGCTCTCCTTTATGTGTCTATTTCCAATGATATTTTAATAGGGATGTTGATAGCTGTATTAAATATGCAAAGGCATTATCTCAGGATGAACTTTCAATGCCCTCCTGAATGTCACTTTTATTTAATGGCTATAAAGCCATTTCAAATAGAAGATCACGTATCTCTCAGGGCTATTCTCTGGAGCACCATTTATGGCATCAAAAATCTTGTTGTACTTACCGCTGCCATCTTATGACACTGTCACGTCGATAAAAATGCCAGAGCTTCCTAAAATCCTCCTCGCCTTGGCTTTTCCAAAACAAAAGCCTATGGTCTGCCACTTAGGACTGTATTCACGTGAAGGTAGTCACACTTATCTATAGATAAAACTTCCATTGGCTGAAGGGCCATTCAAAATAAAATGAGCCATTCCCCAGCTTGGGTCTTCTACAAACAAGAAGGAACAAAATAGACTTAACTCTTACATTCAGGACAGATGGTGGATATTTGCCATGTCCATATTCGAGCTCAGCTTTGTCAAACAAGAATGAACAAAATAGACTTACCTCCTTAGTAAGCTTTGAAGCCTTCAAACTCTTACTCTCATCATCTCTCTGTGCTTCACTAGCCGACTTTGAAGCATTCGAATCGGCATTTACCTCAGCCTCTTTTTTTTTCTCACAGAGTATCCAAAAAACTGGAAAAGGCTGTCATTGTCCCTCAAATGAAGGATTATTCTTATCCCCTTGAGATTTTTTGTTTAAGTCCAGTGGAACCCAAAATCTAGGAAACTTATTCTTCTCTACGTTCCCTCTCTCTTAAATGAAATCCAACATAATACATATATTACTCTTTTTGAAAGAGAATTTTCTCTCCTACGCCCAACTTGGGCACTAAGACCAACAAGAAAGATTTAAAATCCAACCAATATACTAATTTGGAGAAGATTTATCTCAACTAATATCTTACGGTTGAAAGATTTCAACCACTCCCCTCATTTGCTCTTTAAGCCAAGATTGGCTTCGAACATGGGGATTCTCTCTTACCTAATTTTACCTTTTCACTTTTGAATTTTGACAATTACATTTACTCTCAAGGTAAAGATATGAAATCTAAACACAATTTGGAGGGAAAACAAGAATTTGAAGTTGAATTCAACTTCACGCTAGAACATCATTTGAAATTTGCATGTTTGATGACCTCAACTAGTCCTCCATGAAGCTATTGTAGATGCTTCTACATCAATATGTTAATAAATAATATTATGAGTTTTCATGAAAAACTAGTTGCTTAATGTTCCACTATATAACTAGGAAGAGCCCTATAAAATGGGCTTCGTATTCAAAAATATTATTGGCACATTGAAAATCAATATGAAAACACCTAAGAATAATATCTCCCTCTAGTTTAAATAATAAAATTATAGCTCCTAATCCATGAGTAGTGAAAGATCAATTAAAGTATAGGTTTCATTAGGTAGACAAAGAATTTGATGTAGAATGTTAATTAAGGGTTGAGTGATCTAGAGTCAAAATGCACTCATCTATAAAATAAAATGTGAGTGGTTGAGAATATTATATAGGAGACTTTACAATTTGATCTAAAATTTATCATCCCTTAATGTCTTTTTGATGTGTATACTCAATTTAAAACTCACTTAATAACATTACCCATTTCTCCATGCAGGCTGAACAACTGCCTCGAAAAGTAAGTACTTGAGTGGAATAACCTTGGAAATTATAATGGTTTTATTATTTAACATATAATGTCATAACTTTAGATTTTCAAATTACATTTACATACATGTCTTTTAAATAGGATTATAATCATTTTTGTAATCCACCAGTGTTCTAATTAAGTAATGAATGACCATTTCTTTGTCATGATCATCGTGTTGAGTAAGAAGTACCCCCAACACATGTATTGTAGTTGAAATGTAAAGAAGTAGTTTTCCTAGTGTGGGTGGACCCAAAATATAAGGATTAGCCAAATAATCCATTAGATATTCAAAATACTTTTGAAAATCAATGTTCCATTAAAAGATGTTGGCTTTATTGAGAAATTAAGTGAAGGGGTGGCATATATCTGCCAATTTATAAATGAAGTGTTTGATCAATTGAATCTTGCCTTGAAAACTATGGAGATAATTCAGGGTGGATAGAGGAGGCATGTTTATAATTGCATTAACCTTTTATAGATCCACTTCAATACCTTTTTGATAAATGATTTATCTAAGTAACTTTCTATAAGTGATGCCAAATATGCACTTCTTGGGGTTAAGATGAATATGATATTCTTAGAGTCTTTCAAATATCCTTCACAAAAATTTTGAATGTTGTGCTCTAGTTATGGATTTTCCCAAAATGACATCCACATTGTCTTCCAAAATATCATGCATTATGTCATGAAATATCAATATCATGGAATGTTGGTAGGTAGCACCAGTATTTTTCAAGCATATTCCTCAATTTATGTTTGATAGGTTTTGCATCTGGGTGGACAAAAAAATTATGTACCACCAAAGATGGATCTAAAACTTCCATGTCTGAATAAGACCAATAAAATATGTCAATAAATTCTTGAATAATTTTGAGAATGAGCTCGTCCACTTGTGTCATAAGATATGCCCCTAGGTGAATGATCCTCAGATGTTCTTTGGTCCCAAGGTTAACTTATATTATGTTTTTCACAAGGATTTTAGAACCATCATCTATAATGGTAGGAATGGAATCACATTGATCTTCTCCATTTGATTTTGAATTAAGCATCTCACCCATGAAGGAGGAATCATATTAGTTCATTTTTGGCAAAGGCCACATAGTGAAAGCTTCAGGATGATTTTGAAGTAAAAATTTAAAGTCTCGTTTCTTTTTTTAAAAAATAATGTAAAATCCACATGAAATAGCTGGGCTAAATGGACTCAAACTTTATTGGGAAAAGTGAACTCCCCTATCTAGTGGTACCTGGGACAGGTTTTTACCCATAGAATGATCTTTGTATTTACTCTTTCCTTATTACATAAGTGCCTAAGAGAGGTGTTCACTTAGGAACCTTGATGTTTTATTTGATATTTTGTGAAAAAAGTAGTTCACCTATTCCCCAAAATAGGTATCAGGGATAAGTCTGAAGGTGAAGCCTTATTTGTGATCATGAATGGGAAAACCTTCCCAAAGGATGAAGAATTCTACAAGTGATTCTTCATTCTCAAATTCATCCAATTATATATTATACTCTTGTTGGTCCTAGTCAATCAATTGGGGGTAATGAAGGATAAAATGGGAATAGTAAGTAATGGTACAAATGGAATGTTCATAAAAGAAATTGGTAGTGGATAACACATTGTAAACATTGTGATAGCACTCTATGTCACTATCAACATCCTTCATGTTAGTTGATAGAGATGAATCACTCTCAAGATATAAGATGTCATCTCTCTATGTTATATAACAAAACCTTGAAGCCCTTTGTGGTTTATTACTATAGGTGGTTCAATTATGCATTTTTTTTATGGCCATAAACCTTTACCTTTGTATCCTTGATTATTAATGATCTTACTAAATTTTGGATATTTTGGATGATGAAAATAATCAACAAATCCATCACTATATAACCATTAACCCTCTAAATGTTTGATCAATTGAGGGTGTCATTCCTTGACAAATGTAATCGGGTCCTTTGGTCATCAATCAACCTTCATGTGCCATTGCATGTTGTACCTAACATGGGACTTGGGGGATGTGGGTAACTTAGTTATGAGAAAGTCATTACTTATCTGATATTCACCCATACCTATATCCTTGATGATAAAGTGGGGAGAAATTAGAGGAGGAAGAGTATAGTAAGTGGATGCCAGAGTAGTGGGATCAATATAGTTGGGTTTGGGTGAATTTGGAACCACATGCTTATCTTTTTCAAGGATCTAACCTATGCCAAGACAATAACTATGAGCCTAGAGTTTAGATTTAAGGTGATTAAAATACTCATATGGATGTAGATCACCATGAATAATGGCATCTATCCTCAAATGTGGGAATTTAAAACACTAGTGAAGGGTATAAGGGACTACATGTATTTTATGTATCCAAGGTTGTGCAAAGAGTAGGTTATACAATAGTTTGATGTTTATGACATGGCACAGGGTACATGGACTATATGCCCAATAATAATTGGCAAACAAATTATCCCAGAGGACTTTCTCTCTCCACACTTTCATATACTCTGATTATAATGGTGTTTGGATGAAGGTATTTTTATATGTATCCTAAATGCTTAACAAGATTTTATGGGGATATATTCAAGCCTTAACCATTGTCTATAAGGATCCACTTTATCTTATGTTGAGAAATTATGGCTTCAATATATATAGGACTATTGTGATGTGAGTTGAGGGGTGGCATATCACTTGTATCTAAGATTAACTATTGTCCTAAGGCTAAATGGTTAGCAAGTGCTTGTAATTTATTACGATCAATATCAATTGGGACCTTGGATTGTCTTAAAAGGTTGAATATTATATCTTTGTAAACATAGGATGTACACAATACTTATAAAATGGAAATATATGCAATGGTTATTTTCAAATGTTAGTCAATATTATACACATTTTCTTTGGAAAAAGTCACATGTTTAAGTTTTAAAGGTAATATATCAGGAATATAAGCATTAGAAGGAAGAGGTATTGGACACAGAAGAGTAACCTTTCACTATTGAGTTATGATTGTGTAATATTAAGGTAGAGTATGTATATTGTAATTAGTGGAATCAAGATTAGGTCTTAGAATGACAACATGTGGAAGTCAATTAGTAATGTTTCTAGTTTGATTCAAATGTAGTTTATTTACAAATTTATGAGGTCATAAAATATAAATGGAATGGTAAAAGTGTTGGAAGAGGAGTGAGAGTTAAATTGAATAATAGCCATTTAACTACTTGTAATATGACAAAAAAATGTTATTATATCAAAGGGTACACTACGATAACTTACTTGATTAGATTGGTTATTCTGATCTTGGTTACGATTAGTATGGTTCCTGGTTCTAGACTTGATTTTGATTGTTGATTTGCTTTTAATGTTGTTATGTAGGAGGTTATCATGGATTAGTAGACTAGTGTTGAGGAAATAGATTATGATAGATATCCATATTTTTATTTAAGGTTTAATAACTATTGTTTAGCTCAATATATCCATAGTCTATTAGATCCTAAATGTAATTCTTGACCTGCACACACCTTTGAACATTATGGCCTTCAAACCTTTGGTATTCACAATATTCATCATCTCTATAGCAAGTGGCTTTTATTTGGACTTGTGGAAAGGATCAAGAAATTATCCAAATAATCATGTTTATGGTAACCAATTTGAAAAATGCCACTTCAAAGGGTTCCCCAAGGTCTTGTATATTCCTTATTATATTATAGTTCCTTTGGTAGAACTATCTTTTCAAAGTGAGTGGTAAAGAGGAATATTTGACTTGTACCTATAGTTTTTGCATTGTTTATTCATGTCTTGATTTTGTTACTCCATTGTTGATAACATTTTTATTCTGATTTAAGGTTTTTATTTTTTCATGAATACTAGCTTGGACTAGTGTTGAAGGATGTGCTTAGTTTTGTGAGTATATCTTAATGGTCCCCTTATCAATGAGTGATTTCTCAATATGTACTCCTTTGTTAATGATTTATTCAAAATTTGTGTCACCTTGTAGTCTAGATTGTGTGTCAGGTCACCTTGTAAATTGTAAGCAAAAATACCTGCCAACTACTTGTCTATAAATGTATGAGTGTGTCTAGCTAAATCTCACCATATTTATAGATATGTAAAGAAAATTTCTCCCTCCCATTATTTGGTATTAAATAAATCAACCATATTTAATTCATGCTCATCATTATAGCAAAAAGTTTTTAGAAACTTCTCAAATAACTCATCTAATTCTTGAGATGACCCCTTAGGAAGTTTCATGAACCATTTTAGTGCTTTCTCAACCAAACTTTTAGGGAATAATTTTATTACATAATTATTTATATAATCCATTATTGGAAAGAAACAAAAAACTCCTTTAAATTCTCTCAAGGATCTCCCTTACCCTTATACTTGTAAAACTTAGGCATCTAAAAATGATGTGGGTAATGGATTTAGAAGTAGCTCATATTAAAATCATAAGAGCAAATATCATCTATTTTTAACTTGTGACATTTTTTTCCATTATTATATCCCAAAAATAATATCTTTTAATTTTTTTAACTCTTAGGAAGTGGGAGCATTGGGATATTGAGAAATAGATGAAGGATGAATTTGGTTGGGATAAATATGTTGATTGGGGATGAGGTAAGCAGGATAAATACCATATTTACATTCTAATTTGGGATATGGATTTTATGACTAGGGTCTTGTTATCAACCAAATTTTCACCCTTTGGAAGGTAGTTCAATCCTTCCAAATTTTAAATATCATGGAAATAAGCCTAGGCTATGGGTGGCCTAAACTTGGATTAAATCTCTAGATTAAAGGGCTAGCTCCACTTGATGAATCAATTAGGCTCACAACCTAATCTACCAACTTGATACAAAAAGAAAGAGAAACATAATATAATGGAGGAGATTAAAAAAATATACCTAACAACTACCAACCATCTATAAATTCACTTTGAACATGAGACTAACCTACAATAAACACTACTCCAAATCTACCTCTCTACATCAATATTTATCATGAAGGTTGTGAATAATGCTTAGGCTAGGAGGACTAGTTAAGAGGTCATAAAATTAAACTAATGATAAGATATCTCACTCAAAATTTACACCTCACTTAGAAACTTCACAAGACCCACAAAAAGACTTTCAAACTGAATATGAATGCTAAATAAGGACAACATATCAAGGAAGTAAAGCTAATCACTTGATAAGATCAACTAGTGAAGCATACATATTAAAAGTAGTTAAGGAAGTGGTAAAATATTATTTTATAATTGATAAAATGATTATAAATGATTAGGGATTTGTCATACCTAGGTGGAGGATACAAACATAGCCTATCAATGCTCAATTTATTTAAAAAAGGGAGAGAAGAAGGAGAGAAGGGTGTAGGAAAGAGAGTGACACAAGTGTCAAAAATAGAGTTAAATTAAAGAGGAATGAAAATACCTCAATATTTTTCTAAATATATGTGTTTCTCCTTTTAATATGTTCCTCTTATCCAAATGGCATAGGAGTATTCATCTTTCTTGACATCTTGCACTCACTCTTCAAAACTGCCCTTTGCCTTGACTTGTGATGGACAAATAACACTCTCTAGCATTAGTTCATGTTGAAATACATTACATATATGATATTTAAACCTTTAATAATTTTTATAATCTATCCCAATTGACATCTTAGTGGTCATCATCAAGTAACTCCTTACGTGTCTGGAAACCTCCTTGTCTCACTAGGCCAATCTTGCTTACAAGTGTCAAATTTTATGTTTTTCCTCATAAATGAAATATATATCCATGGGTTGCCTATTAAAACCATATAATATCTATAAAGTTTCATTTTTAGGTCTCAAACACTCTCCAAGACTTCATTTTTCATCAAAAGTTCTCATTTGGCCTTATTACTTGTAACCCTAGAAACATGTAAACCTCCTCATGTATAGGAATGTACAAAGGATATTAGGAAAATAAAAATAGTTTTGAGGACCCAATATACCATTACATATCCATTACAAGTTTCATGTCTTGAATCTAAGTGGAAGTGTCCTTTTTATGTTATTCTCTCTCCGCAATTAGGCCTTCTTACCTAGAAACTATATTTTGACCCAAAATGGCTCCCAAACATGTGAAACTTGAGAAAATAATGTGATTAACTTTATCCATTAAAATACCATGCTCCATTCTAGTTTTCATCCATTGAGACCCTATAAAGATGGGTAAACCATGAAATGGTTAAATTCCTAGTCTAAGTGTTAATGCATGCTTAAGAGATAGTTGGAGTGTTTTGAAAGAAATTTTCAAAATCTAGTGCTTGGAATGATTTTTTAGTCATAAAAAATCATTAAGAAACTCAATACACTAAGGATAGGTCTCTTAAGTTATTTTATAGACCTATAGGTAAGCCATTTGACTATCAAAAGAGTGCATTTATCCTTTCTAGGCCAACTTGGCAACTTACTGAGCTCATAAAACTTCATAAGAACATGGAAAAGGTGAGTAAAAGGCTGTCTAACCTTTATCCAATCTTTAAAAACCTTTGTACTTGGTTTGGAATCCATCCCATACACTACTTCTTCACAAACAAGCTTGTATCCCTATATTTTTTAGCAATCAATATAATTGTACCTTCAAGTGTACCATCAAGTTACATTATTTAGGTGTCTATGAGAGTTGGGAAGGTCATTGTTAGCTAATATTTTGTCCCACATATAGGAAATAACCTGGATGGATTATTTTCTAGAAGTCTTGGTATAGACTGTATAGCTAATCAAAGGTCCTGATTGAATGAATAACCAAAAGATGAAGAAGAAGATCAAATGTCACTTACAAAGATTTTGAAACACTTTAATCAAGCTTAAAGTGTAGTTCATTGACCTTTGATAAGTAGGCTTTGAAATAGATCTAGGATTTCAAAATGAAAAAGACCAATAGGTCTTCATGGTGTTTCAAGCATTTAGGGGCATGAATCAGGTTACCAAAAGTCTTAGAAGTTCATTATATACTTCTAAAGGAAAAATACTATCTTGCACAAGTCTAGAGAGACCAGATCATCATGAAACATCATGTAAAAATGAATGGGTAATCTTGATTGTGAATTTAATAAGTTCACTTAGGAGGCCTCTGAAAGATTAAAGATCACATGGACATGGTATTTTTCATGCCTTGAATATTATCTACAAATCTCATGTCTTGTTGAGTTTTCTTTCTCAAGATATAAATCCTCAAATTTGAACAAATAGAATGAAACATGCATGGGGACATCAAGTTAAAGCTACATCATTTAACCATTTAGATTTAAAAATCCTTAACAAGTAAGATGTGCATGGGGACATCAAGTTTAGACCTCATGAAATAGACATTTGGATTTAAAATAATGAACACATAGCTAATAAGTGTCTAAATTGTAGAATCTTGGAGAAGATATAATGATGAGTGGTGATCTAACAATTCAGTGGGTCTCAAAGATCCAATAGTTCATGTTTGATCATGAATTTATAGATCAATGGCCTACATTCAATCAATTCAAGAAGATCAAACAATAAACAAGTGAGGATGACATTAATGGGTCCTGAAGATCTAATGGAATGTATTTAATTGTGCATTCAAGATCAACAATGAGCAAAGGGGTCAACAAGTTAGAAACCTTGAAGATAAGTGCATAGTTATCTAGTGTCAAAACCATGGTAACTACCATGCAAATCAACATAATGCATACAAGTCATACCAAAGAAGATCAACAATATAAATTTAATTAAGTAGAACAAATATCAATGGCACACATTCATTAAGCCAATGAGATCAATGATGTGAGTGAGGTCAAAAATTCAACAAACCCAGATCAATATCGATGGCCAATATTAAAATTCAAATCTAGGAGACCTTGATAGAGAAAAAATATGACCTAAAGTTGGACCAGGCTAAATATTTCAAAGGATACCATTAAAACTTAGTTGAGACCTTTATTAGAGGATCCAATGCATTCAGACTTGGTTTTCTTATGGTTTCAATGTCATTTCATGAAGGGAGATCCTCATGTGCAGTGGATTCTTAATTACCACAAGTTTTAGAGGTAAAATAGGTTTTTTTTAGACCTTATATAGTTCAAGAATGATATTATGTAGTTTGTAATCTCTCCATGGATAATAACTATAGTAGAACCAATAAATGGATTGGTTTTCAATCTAAAATAGACCTATGCTTAGGTTTGGAGTAGGGGTAAATGTGTAGTAGTCTCTTGTCATTTAAAAAAGCTATAGCTTTGACAAATAAGTACTTGCATCCACTTAAGTATACTTAGGAATAGCTCTATCAATTCCATGGACATGAGGACTTTGTCCTCACAATGAAATAAAGAGGAGATGACATAGAAGATCAAAATAAAGGGATTTGGGGATTGGAGAGTATAGTGGAATATTTATTTCTTTTGAAATCCTTTTAGTCCTAAATGGATCAAAGATGGTTCAAAAGATAACAAGGATGGCATCTTAATTAATTATCTCAGATGGCGTGCTCTCCTTGTCTCTCTTCTTTCTCCTATATCTCTTATTCTTTTCCATTTTTGTAGGATCTTTCACTTTTGATAAGAAATTCTCTCTCTTTTTGGAAGAGTAGAGACTCTCATTTGATAAGGCTAAACCTTGTCAAAATTTGTATGAAACACCCTTTGAAGAAATAAAGACTTTATTTACCTATATCTCCCCTCTGAATTATGTGTATCAAAGCTTATGCATGATGGCATTATGAAGGACAATCTTTCATGCCCCTTATCCTTATTTCTTGCTCATTTATAGGTGTCTTCAAGTTAGTTATAGGTCTAATTTAGTGTTATTTATGTCAATGATTCAATATATTAGTGAGTCTTAGAAATCTTCTTTTCCTTCATTCATTTATTCCTAAACCTAGTTTATGAAACACTTATGCAATTAGCTAATTTTGTGAGATTGTGTGGGTTAGCATTGTCTTATGCTTCCTCAATTTTTACTTCATACTTATGTTAGTTCTCATTTAAATTTGGTGCATCACCCTTTTATCATTATTAGTAACCCTTTACCCCTTCTCTAACCCTTTTCTTAGTGCAAACATTAGTATAGGTGATCCATCAAGTGGAAGCTAGCCTTCTCTAGAGGTCCAACCCCATAATTGGTGACCCATAGCTTGGGGTTATTCCCATAGTGTAGCTCAATTGGAGAGACCCTAAAGAACCCTCTCTAAGGGTGAAAATTGATGCTACAATAGTTTATGGTATGCCTAGTGTGACATTATCCAAAGAAATATTGGTCAAATTTTGATGCTAGTTTGATCAATTTATAGCAGTTATAGGCTTCCAAGAAACAACATCTGGTGACTCCAAAAGAAGATTCAACATTCAAGTAGCAAATTAGTTACTATATCTCATGCGAAATGTGACTACAAGGTCAAATTATAGAGGTATTCCCTTTGAGTTTTTTTTATTACGTTTAAACTTAGGCAAAAAGATTAACGCTTTACTAATACACACCCTTATAAAGGAAACTTTGTTCCTAAGTTAATTTCAAGGCCTACCCCTACAAGAAGATCTTTATTAAACCCTTTGATCACCCATGGTTAGTCCTTAGATCTTTTTCATTTGTGGCATTTAATGGACAAAGTCATCTAGACCTCCCTCAATATGATCTTATTCTAGTGTCATCTCTTAAGAGTGTCCCTTATTTTACTGGAGACCAATCTACAACTCCTTTAGAACACCTCATGGATATAGCCAATTTTTGCAACATCCATGATATAAAAGAGGAAAATGTAGTAATTAGGTTATTGTCCATCTCCTTCAAAGGTAAATCATTAGATTGGTATTATATCCTTACTACTAATTATATTACCACATTGGACTAGTTATGAGATGCATTGTGTAATAGATTTGAAGATAAAAGTTACCATTTGTCACTTATAGAACAGTTAACTATAATTCAAATATCACCTCATGAAGCTATGTAAGACTTCAACACAAGGTTCCAAAAAACTTTGGATAGAATCCTAGTCTCTATTAGGCCTACCCCCAACTTTGAATTCTTATATTATTTGAAAGCCCTTAATAGTGACATTGTATTAATGATCCACTCTATGTGGAGAATGATTTCCAAATGCACATGAGGTAGAAATCATGGTAGAAAATTATCTAGTTCAAGATGGAAAGCTTACACCTAGACCACCAATGCCTTTTTTCCCTAAGATCATAACACCTCCTATATCTATTCCTCCCCTTGTTGTCATTCATCATATGCCTATAATTATTTCCATACCTTCAGCTAAGTAAGAAAATGATTCCACTAGTGGGTCTAGTGATTCCCAAGAACACAAGAACTTTCAAGAGCTTAAGATCATGTTCTAATCCTTAATAATTGAACTAGTGAATGTTAAGAGGTAGAAAGCCTTCAATAGGCCTTATCAAACCTCATATCAACCTTAGTAGCAATCTTATGAAGTATATAGGCCACCCTACAAAGGAAACTTCCAAGGTCAATGCCAAGGATAAGGGCAGCCTAATTATGTTTGGTAAAGAACCTATAATCCAAATGTTGCAATCACTTCCAATACTTTGGTCCCCATCTAGAATAATGTTGCTCAAGAAGCTAAAGGTAACATGCCTTGGAATCAATCTTTTGAAAAATCAATTGTTCCAACCACTGATTTCAACCAAGCTTTCATAATCAATGGTGGTAGGCTACCAATTATGGGTACAATCAAGCTCTAATGGCTTAGAACATATAGGTACCCATTATGACAAAACCAAAAGAGCCTCAATAAGGTCAAATCCCTGATCAAGTACAAATCTAGTTGGCTACTATAATGGTGAACTATGAACAAGAGGAATGTTATGCATGTAATTAGTAGGATAATTCTAGCTAGGCATACATCCCAGTGGTGGCTAATACAAGATTCAAAAGAAGGAACATAGATGGTGATCAAGAAGTAGTCAAGGAGATTTCAACCATTATTCCTTTAATATCAAAGGCAAATTAACTTTCTATTGTTCTAAAGGTTCCAATAGCTCTACAGAATCAAAATCAAGGAAATGTATTTATCCCTTAAAACTAAAAATGTCAAGGTGTAGTTATGGCTCCCAAAGCACAACCAAAGGTTGGTGGTTCACCCATAAACATTGTGGAACAAATGAAAAGGTCCAATGTGAGTGTGTTAATGTGGGATATGCTCTCCATTCCTAGTCAGGTAGACATCCTCCAAGAAGGGTTGTCAGGAATCAATGTTTCTAAGAAACCACCAGCTAAGGAGAATGTGGTTCTCACCAATGCACCCAAAGGACCAAGTGAAAGGCAATTGGGTAAGATGGTCAAACCTTCTCCCTTTAACATTTTAGTAATTATTGGTGACACTTTAGTGCATAATTGCTTTGTAGATAGTGGGGTAACACCTCAATAATGCCAAAGTCCATAGCTGATCAGCTTAGTCTAAATTATGAGCCCTAGTATAAAGGAGTGTTTTATCTTGATGGTTCTTCCACAAAGCCATCTAGTATCATTATAGACCTCAACTTTACCTTGCATGCCTATGTTAGTGTCTCAGTGGTTCAACATGTGTTTATCCTATATGTACCTTCTTGCTTTGCCTTATGCCTATCCAGAAAATTCACTATAAAAATAGGAGGTTATCTTCAATCAAATTACTCATACATGGCATTATGAATAAGGTATGGAACCAAAGTATCTATCAAAATTAAGCCCATTGCACAATTCCACATAGAGCCTTATCATTCAGATAGCATAAACCTCAACTACATCCTAGATGAGGATGAATATATGGTTAGTCAAGAACTAAACACCCATATTTAGGAGGTACCTGACATGTTCTTGGATCAATTGTGTAATGACAATCAATTATATAACCCTTTGAAAGGTGTTGAGGATACAGATTTGGGTGTCTACTACTTACATGAAGAGAATCAATCCATTCCATCCCTCATTTAACCTTAAGAGGATCCTAGTGGCTTATGAAAATTGTTCTTTGATGGCTCAAGGAGCAAACATGGAGTGGGTGTAGGTGTAATTCTAGTATCTACCTCAAATTCCAAATATTTCTCTTCTTATAGGTTCCAATTTAGTTTCTCTTGTAATGAATTAGAATATGAGGGTCTTATCCATGGTCTTTGATTGGATAATAAGAGAGGGATCAAACAATTACACATTTATTGGGATAGTGAGCTGATAATGCACCAAGTCAGAGGCCAAAATATCACCAATAATCCCTTGATGAAGTCTTAAAAACATAGAGTGTGGGACCAAATTAAGGATTTTGAGGATTTCAACATTGAAGCAGTGCCAAAGAATAAAAATCAACATGTTGATAGGCTGACAGCTGTGGGAGCTCAATTTGATATCCCTAATGAGTTAAAAAGGACCAAGGGGAAGCCACATGTCAAAGTGGTAGTAATACCATCAATACCAGACAATGAAGCTCATTGGTTGGTCTTTAAAAATGAAAAACAAATTTCTTGGTTCTTGCAATAGGAGGCAGAGTTCTCCTCAATAAACTAGGAAAAGTTTTAACATGAATATGAAGATTAAATTATTTATTTGAAATATAACAAGCTTCCCAAAGGGATATTCACCCTTGAAGGTATTTTCCATGAGGGAGATCATATGAGAAAATATAAGGCAATAATATCAACAAGTGAAGAGAACTATGAAAGATTCCTTATCTTCAAAGACAAGCTCCTGAAGCTTGGGAAGGTAATCACTAAAGATGAGAGGCATGATTTCATAGAATTTTCTAAACAATATGCATACATCATTTCTTGGGAATATAGTGACCAAAGCGGCTTTGATTCCAAGTTGGCCCAAAATACTATAGAACTAGAGGTTATTGCCAAGCCTATCAGGAAGAAGCAAATGCCTATAAACCCTAAAATTGAATAGATTATGAGGAAATAATTGAGTAAATTGATTGAGTCCAAGATCATATTTTCCATTAAGCACTCCTCATGGGTAGCTAATTTGGTATATGTGAGGAATAAGAATGGGGAGTTCAGATTATGAGTGGACTTTAGGGATCTAAATAGGGTTTTTTTAAGGATCACTATTATTTGCCATCCATGGAGAAAATTCTTTAGATATTTATTGGTTTAGAATGTTTCTCCCTTTTGGATGGGTAATTAGGTTACAACTAGGTGTTGGTAAGTGAAGAAGATGAATATATTACTACTTTCAACACAAAGTGGGCCACATATGCTTACAAAAAGATGCCTTTTGGATTATCAAATGTTGGGGAAACCTTTTAAAGAGTAATGGACATGGATTTACAAGTATTTTTAAATCAAATGGTACTAGGTTACTTGGATGACATCACAATTTTCTCCAAGAAGGCTAGTGAGCACATGGACCATCTATAGTTGATCTTCCAAAGATGTAGAGATTATGGGATCTTTTTAAATCCCAAGAAATTTGTGTTTGATGTTCATGAAGGGAAATGTTTGGGTCAAATTTTTTCAAAGGAAGGGTTATCCATTGACCCTAATAAAATAAGTCCCATCCTATCTTTA
Source organism: Torreya grandis (assembly GCA_037957365.1). Lineage (NCBI taxonomy): Eukaryota > Viridiplantae > Streptophyta > Pinopsida > Cupressales > Taxaceae > Torreya > Torreya grandis. The sequence goes on along the minus strand of JARHVA010004678.1, from coordinate 1,387,539 downwards.
TCTTTACCCAAGCATAAGAAAGGAATCTAGAGATTCCTAGGGAAAATAAAATTTGTGAGAAGGTTTATACCTAGTTTTGTAAAATTGGTCAAACCAATCACCACCATGTTAAATAAGATCCAAGTGTTTTCTTGTTTAAATGAAGGTAAGGCAGCATTTGAGGCCACCAACAAGCCATTTCCAAAGCACACTCACTTATAAATCTTAATTTCTCAAAGGATTTTATATTATACACCTTTGCCAATGTTGACAACATATCACCTATGTTGACGCAGAATAATGGTAAAGGACTTGAGAAGTCAATTGAATTTTATAGTTAAGGACTAGAGGGATATGTGGTGAGGTACACTTTTATAGAAAGGTGGGTTCTTATAGCTTTAAAAATCCTTAAAAAGTTCAAGCCAATTATTTCCAATAGCAAGATTCATCTTATGGTGTCTCATATTAGGGTATGGAACTTTCTCCTCAATAAGGATTTGAATGAGAAAAGAGCAATATGGATTACCAAGGTCATGGAGTATGATGTGGAAATCAAAGTCACCAAGATGGTAAAAGGAAAATGCTTGATTGAGAATATGGTATATAATCTTCAAGAAGACAAAGAAGTTGTTTTAGTGACACAAGACAACTCACAAGCATTTCCACCTCCACTTCATAGTAGTTGGCTCCAAGGTATGACACATATCTTGATGACAAGAGAATGCCCTCAAGGTTTGGATAGATAAAAAATAAGGTATTTTAGACTTCAATCCATATCTTATGCATTGGTTAATTGGGTTTTTTTATAAATGAGCTCAATGGGGTAGTTTTTAGGTGCATTGATAACAATCAAGTGACAAAGATCTTGAAGTAGTTCTATGATGGTCTTGTAGGAGGGCATTTTTATCCAAGAACAATAGCAAAAAAAATAATGAGGGCTATTTATTAATAACCTATATTTTTAAAGGATGTCTATGCATGGGTCAAGCAATGTCAAAAGTGTGCTCTATTTATAGGGAAACAAAGATTAACATCTCTTACACTCAACCTAATCCAGGTGGAATAACCGTTCATGTAATGGGGTTTGGACTTCATAGTAATGATCAATCCACCTTCAAGTGGAGGGAATACATGGATTTTCACTATAGCCAAATACTTCACCAGGTGGGTGGAATCAATTGACTTGAAATAAGCCAATGAGACAATAGTATTGGACTTCGATGACATCATAGTAACAAGGTTTGGTGTCCAAGCTACTATAATTTCAAATAATGCCTTAGAGTTTATTGGTATGAATACAAGTGAATAGGCATTACATCCTCTAATTCCTACACCCAAGTTAATGGTTTTTAGATTCCACAAACAATAAATTGCTAAGGATTATCAAGAGAACTATGGAAGAAAATAAAAGGGTTTGGCATACAAAGCTAAGGACAGTCTTATGGGCTGACAGAGTGACTCCCAAAGTTACCATTGGTAATTCTCCATATGTCCTTGTATATGGAAGGGAAGCCAAATTGCCCATTTCTCTTAAACTACCTACCTTGGAGTTATCCCATAAGCTTGATTTGATGGAGAGTGATCCTATGAACGTAAGGATGATGGAGCTCATGGATCTTGAAGAAACCAGGGACTTTGCAATGAAGACATTAGAGTCACATCAAGCTCAGGTCAAGAAATCCTTGGATAAGAGAGATACAACAAGGGAGTTCAAAGAAGTAGACTTGGTTCTAAGGTGGAACCGAAATAAGGCCAATCCAAGAAACAAGACCAAGTTTGATAGCTTGTGGAGTGGTCCTTATTTGATTTATGTATGCAAACAACATAATGCTTTTTAGCTTACCCAATTGGATGTAGTGGTATTACCCATCCCAGTCAGTGGAATTCATTTAAATACTTGTTATCAAAAGAGTTTGTACCTAATTTATGATATTGTATTATATTAGATTAGTTTTTATGATTTCCTCTAAGTTCCTTGTGCACATTTCCTTTCAGTTATGTGTTTCCCTTTTAATAAGTGCCTTGGGCATAGTTGTTATTTTATTTATTTTATGGTCCTTGTTGTTTCAAGAGGAGGTTTTTTGGAAAAGATCCAGCCTTGAATCATTTTCATGTTATCTGAGAGAAAATACTATGACTCTAAATGCCTAATCAATCAATTTAAGGCCACTAGTCTTTGTATAAAAATCATGCAATCCCAGGATGTCACCAAAAATGTTGGCCAATATTTTGGCCCATACATAGAACTCACATGTATGGATTAATTTCTATAAGTCCTAGTATGGAATGACCAAATAAGTAGATTTTTTGATTGACTGAATGAACAAATAATGAAGAGAAAGGTTAAATTTCACCTACAAAGCTTTTGAAACACTTTAATCAAGCTTAAAGTGTAATTCATTGACCTTTGAGAAGTAGGCTAGGAAATAGGTCCAGGATTACAAAATAAAAAAGACTAGTAGGTTCTCATGGTGTTTGAAGCATTCAATGGCATGAATCAGGTTTCACAAAGTCTTAAAATTTCATTAGAGATTTATAAAGGAACAACAATATCTTGTAAAAGTCTCGAGAGACTAGACCATCATGACACATCATGTAAAAATGAACAGGTTCGCTTGATTGTGTATTTAATAAGTTCACTTAGGAGGCCTCTCAGAGCTAAAATATGATATGGACATGGTGTTTTTAATGCCTTCAACATTCTCTACAAATTTGACATCTTGATGAGTTGTCCATCTCAAAATCTAAGCCCTAAAAGTTGAATAAGTAGAATGAAACATACACAAGGATGTCAAGTTAAAGCTACAATAATTAACCATTTGGATTTAAAAATCCTTAATAAGTAAGATATGTATGGGGACATCAATCTAGGCCTCATGAAATATCCATTTAGATTTAAAATAATGAACATGAAGCTAACAAGTGTCTAAATCATGGAAGCTTAGAGCAGATCTAATGGTAAGTGATAATCTAATGAGTTAATGGGTCCCAAAGATCCAATGGCATGCATTCATAGATTAGATTAATGATCTATGTTTAATTAGATCAATAAGATCCAATAATGATCAAGTGAGGATAATGTCATTAGGTCTTGAAGATCTAATAAAGCACATTTAATCATGCATTAAAGATGAATGGTGAGCAAAAGGTCAACAAATCAATGAATCTTAAAGACAAGTGCATAGTTTCCAAGTGTCATAATCACAATAACTACTAAGTAAATAATCATAGTGCATGTAATCCATACCAATTAAGGTTAATGGTATGTGTTTAATTAAGAAGAACAAAGATGAATGACACACATTCATTGAGTAGATGAGATCAATGGTGTGAGTGAGGTCAAAATGTCAAGGAGCCTAGATCAATATCGATGGCCAAGATTAAAAGTCAAAGCTAGGAAACTTCATTAGAGAATAAATGCAACCTAAGTTTAAACTAGGGCAAATATTTTAAAGGATGCCATTGAAGCTTAATCGAGACCTCTATTAGAGGATCTAATGCATGAAGACTTGGTTCTTATGGTTTTAATGCATTTCATGAAGGGATATCCTCTTGTGTAGTGGCTTCTTAATTATTACAAGATTCAAAGGTAGAATAGGTCTGTTTAGACCTAATATAGTTCAATAATGATGTTATGTAGTTTGTAAGCTCTCTATGGATATTAAGTATAAGAAAACCAATAAATGGATTGGTTTTCAATCTAAAATAGACCTATGCTCAAGTTTGGAGTAGGGGTAGATGTGTAGGAGTGTCTTATCCTTTGATAAAGCTATAGATTTAAAAAATATGTACTTGAAGCAGCTTAATCAAACTTAGGCATGGCTCTATCAAACCCATGGATATGAGGACTTTGTCCTCATAATGAGAGCAAGTGGAGATGGTGTAGAAGATCAAAGAAAAAGGATTTGGGGATTGGAGAGCACAGTAGAGAATTTATTTCTTCTCAAATCATTTTATTCCTAAATGGATCAAAGATGGTTCAAAATCTAAAAAAGATGGTATCTTAGTTAATGATCTTAGATGGCATACTCCTGTTCTCTCTTCCCTTTCTCCTATATCTCTTATTCTTTTCCATTTTTGTAGGAGTTCTCACTTTTGATAAGAAATTCTCTCTCAATTATGGAAGATTAGAGACTCTCATTTGATAAGGCTAGACACTATCAAAATTTGTATAAATACTTATTGAAGTAATAAATACTTTATTTACCTATCTATGCCCTCTGAAGTATGTGTAGAAAATCCTGGACATGATAACATTGTGAAGGAGAATCTTCCATGCACATTGTCCTTTTTTGCTCATTTCTAGGTGTCTTCAATTTAGTTATAGGTCTAAGTTAGTGTTCTTTATATCATTGATGCAAGCTATTAGTGAGTCTTAAAACTCCTCTTTGCCTTCATTTTTTACTTCTTAAACCTAGTTTATGAAAAACTTATGCAACTAGCTAGTTTTGTGAGATTGTGTGTTCTAGCATTATCTTATACTTCCTTAATGTTTACTTCATGTTTATGTGATTTTTCATTTAAATTTAGTGCATCACCATTTTATCTTTATTAGTGACCCCTTACCCATTATATAACCCTTTTTCCCAATGCAAACATTAGTATAGGTGATCCATCAAGAGGAAGTTGGCCTTCTTTGGAGGTCCAACCCCACCAAAAGTGACCCATAGCCTTGGGTTATTCCCATAGTGTAGATAAATTAGAGAGAGCCTAAAGAACCATCTCCAAGGGTGAAAATTTATGCTACAATATTCACCAATGTCATTAAATGGTCAATTAAATCCATTAGAAGGAATTTAAAGGCCTCTTTCTTCCATCGGGTCACCTTTTGCTTTTTAGGCAACCTATGAGTCCTTTAGGGTCTTATCAATGATTCACATAGTAAAGGCCACTAAATTAAGAAATAATACCCAAATATTTGAAGGAATGAACCCTGATAGCCACCCATAATATACTTGGACATCGTGAATATTGTCTTGAGAGATCTAATCAAAAGTCTACAACCTATTGGGTTAACAAACTATGTTAATGAGGTCTAAAGAGAGAATTTGAGTGTAGAAGATGAGAAATGGATTGATATTGGATATAAAAACCTATATTATACTTTTAAACCCTCTCATGACATATTATCATGGTTTTTTTTCTCTTCTAATCCTTTAAATTGTCCTCATACATCTCATAAACATGTCTAGGGTTCTCAATCCATCTAATGCAAATTACCCAAGATGACTGTGTTTTAGATGTTACTCAATACTATAGGATTCAAAACTTATTAGAATATTTTATGAATTATTTATCAACTTATTAGGTTATTAATATTCTCATTCCATCAACATGAATTATCTTCCATCATAAAAGTTCACGCACAGGGTTGTATGCTTGTTCTGAGTTCAACAATCCTAAATAGGCTTGTTTACCTTTATACCATTTTTGTTTACTATAAATTTCAAAAGGAATTGAGATAAAATTAGATAATCACTTAAAATTTGTTTGATTTTCCTTTATTATTATATGTCTCTCAACCAAAATACACCTTTCAATCTAAGCAGGTCTATAGATGGCACATTAACTATGTGTATACAAGGTTTGGTGAGTTTGATTTGATTACCCTCTAACATTATTTAGGTCTTATTTGATCTCAAATGAATATTTTAATTTGGTTATTCACCTAAAATTCATCCTTAAAATCACATATTTTATTTAAAATTCCCCCTTTCTCCACATATGCATGCATGTGTCAATAGATTGTGTCTGATGGGTTAGAGTGAAGCTTGCTCAGTCATATTCTCTCTGACCTTTCTCTTTAGGTCTCATTGTAATAAAAATGAATTTTTTATCTACTCATCTAAAATCACATTCTATTATAATTCATTTTGTCTCCTTTTCAAAATTTAAATCATCCTATGTTTCTTTTGCAATCATGTAGGTGATTACTCCTGAGGTTTTCACTATACATTGAAGTTTGAAACCTTTTACAAATCACTAAAAAATTCAATGAATTCCATCACAATTTTGATTTTTTAAAATGTTTCTTTCTATCCTCTACATACTTTTTCAAGATCTCTCATCTATCAACAACATACCCATGTTTTTTACATCTACGTATAGATGGTGATTAGTGTCTTAAGCATTGGGTTTGAAGATACACCTCTTCTCCACTAGTATTAGATTGAAACCAATCATATATGAATCTAAGTTTCTCCATTATTTTATACTCAAGATCAAAATTTTATGTATAATTCACTATATTTCTCATGAAAGTATACATATAGTTCTATAGACTTGTAGGTCTATATTTTTATACTCCGTGCCTTGGATTGATGAAAACATGGTCTCTTGAGCCTTTAAGGACACATATAAATGTTTTATAACATATATAATGAGCTCAATAATCTCACTCTTCCTGTGTTAATGTAATAAAAAAAACATTTCAAAACACTCTTATACAAGCAATATTCACACACAATCTCAAATAAGGCATTGTATACTACTTGAGGAGGTATGATTGGAGTGAAGAGATGGAGAATCATTGATGAACTTATAATTTAATTTAAAATATTAGATATATGTATATAAAACCTCATTATATTCCTTCAAATATTGAAGACCTTGAAACCAAAATAAACTATGATAGTTAGCTTGCAAACTATGTGCAAATGGAGTTTTCTTAGCTTTTTAAGCCCACAAGTGTGAAATGGGACTTGGATAAATATGAAATATTCCCTTAAAAACCCTATACATCTTTTTAAATTTATCTCTTGAATTCAACCATCTTTAAACTAATTTTTTTAGGAGAATCATTGATCTTATGGGGTTGACTAGTAGTTTTAAACCACCCTACACTTTTAATAATTTCTCATAAAGGAAAGGGGATGAATCTGAAAACCAAAACCATAATTTTTAAGCTTACTAGTATCCCCTCCTCTATTAAAAATATCATACACTAACTCTATCTCTCTTGGCCATACCATCCACTTGAAAACTATCTTCTTTAGCTTGTCAATAGAGTGATGGAGAGAAGGAAGAAACTTTTACAATATTGAGATATGTCCCTAAAATACATACATGGATTTACCTATATAATTTTAAAAGACACTTTTATAGAAAAATTCACCTGAATATGAGCTCACATGTTTATACAAGTGAGCGGAACGCCCTTCTTTGATGTTGAAATTCAAGATTTTGACTACTTTATAACTTGATGACATATATGGAAGTTATGTAAGTAGTTAAATAACCTTATAAAGTCTCTTGTATATTTTTTTTTCATTTTTGAGTTTTAACACACATTGGAGTTAGTAAAAATCACCTTATTTCTTCATAAAACCTACCTTAAAGTTCACAAAATTACCTTAAACTTTCCAAATATACATGAAATGTTTGTACAAGGTGATGGAGGGTAAAAAATAAATTTAAAGGACACATAGGGATCTATGACACCACTTGACCAAGTCTCATCACTCCATGACATGACTAGGCTAGTACAATGCAAAGATAAACTATTACCTTAATTTCTCCAAATTTACCTTAAAAATGCCAATAAGACCTTATAAGAACCAAATGGATACTATCATGGCATATAGTGGACTATGAAAAAGTTTTATAAAATATATCAAGAAATTTTTTTCCTATAAGGGCTAACATTTTTAATTTGGGGTCAAAATTTGTCAGTAGGTCTTGGATTGGGAGAAATTGTTGACTAGGTGGTGGAAAGTTTTGTTTATTAGGGTAGGGAATTTATTGGGTATGAAAAGGTACCTCTTATTGATTCATAGTAATCCTCTTATAAATGGGAGGGAATAGTTTTTGGCTAGAATATGTGACATGTTGATTTGAAAAAGCAACATATTGACTTGAGGAAGTAGGTTGTTAATTAGATGAAAGACGTTAGATATATTTATAATTAAAATCAGCCATTATTATGTGGGATTAATACATTGTTGACCCATTAATTACTATAATGTGACCACCTTTTGAGGTGGTGGATTAATAACTTGTTGTGGGTTAGCTATAATGTTTTTGATCTTAGGTGGAAGAGTTTGAGAGATATAGGAAATATTTTGAGGAATAGGTGAAATGTTTTGATAAATTAAATGCATGTTTGAGAAAGTGAAAGGCATGCCCAAAGAAGATGGTAGGTTTTGTAGGGTATTTGGAGGAGGATTATTTGACATTTCATCGCTAGAAGGAGGATTCTCCAATTTTATTAGATGTGGTGTCTCCTCTTGAATTTGATTTATTATTGATAAGGTTTATTTAATATATAATTATTGAATAAATGGTTGAGTCTATGGAATTATCAATATTAAAAAATACCTATATTACTTGATGGAGTTCAATGCTCATGTCTTGGGCTTGTGGAGGTGGGTCAATAAGTGGCCTTTGCATTTTTTAGACCTAATCAAATATTGGTTCTAAACTATAGATGGAAGTTGACTAGAAGTGGCTTGATGTGGTAAAGTCAAAGTGTGTTATGGTGAAAGGGCCTCCATTTCTAGATCCATCAACAAATATTGTAATTTTTTAGCTTGAAATTTGTGTGGATGTTTATCACCCTGTTCTAACAAATGAAGAAGTTATTCATCCTTGTTGTCATAATAATGGTGAGTAAATTAGGTGTATTTATTTTTGTTACTGTGTTTATTTAATTCATAGTCATGTTGATAAGTTGGGTCTTTGACCTCTTCATCATACTTAAATAAGTGATGTCTTCCTTCCTCCTCAAAATAAGAGTTATACATATATCTAATTCAGGTATACCTCGGCATGGATGTTGAATAAAACAGGTTAACTTCAAATATTTTGACCCAAGATAAATTATTGGTTGATGTGGATTTAACCAAAAGGGGTTAACCCAAGGTATAATGACTTGAGTTTACAAAGAAGGTTCACTCAAGTTAAAATATAGTTTGGATGTGTGTAAGCCAAAAGAGGGTTGGCCCAAGTTGGATTGACTTGAGTTAACCAAGTCATTGACTCAAGGTGAAATGAGTGGTTGGATGTGGGTATACAAAAAGAGGATTAGCCAAATTTGTATTGGCTTGAGTTAACAAAGACGTTAACTCAAGGTGAAATGAGAGGTTATATGTGGAAATTTTAGGAAAATACATATTAAAAAAAATAGATTCAAATGATAATTGGGATGTGATTGAGGAAGGTTAACCTAACCAAAATTTATCAACATAACACTTTGAGAAAGGATGAGATTTGACTTATCACCTTAGTGTCAAAGTGTCCTATAAACTAAGCTTTGGAATCTTATGTTTTTGACATAAATTATTTGTACTTGTTTTTGGTTTGTTCAAAATTAAATATTGGTTTCAAACATTAACATCATGTGGTATTCACAATGAGGTTTAATACATAAGAACACAAGTCCTAATTTAAACATATCACACAAAGCACAAAATGGGGATAAAGCTAGGCAAAAGGTCTTGAACAACTTTTAAGCCATCCTTGAAAAATTGCTAGTATGTACTCTTAGATCTGGCCTAATATTTTAGAACACTAACTATGGAGGATTCCACCATTTTGATATCCTACTAAGCCTAGTTTTAAGTAGTGTATGGAAATTAACTTCGCAACACTAACCACTAACCATTGCACCAAAGTCAAATGATAAATAGGCTTACCTAGGCTGAAATTTTACACATGGTACATCTAGTGGTACTAAGATACCTTTTAGTATATAGGCATACAAATTATTTGTCTAAGAAGAATTCTAACTCAATAAATCCACAAGAGGGGTTGTGTCCCCACCACAATCATGCCAACCTAGCTTTCTAAGTATCAACACTGTTAGATTTGGGTTATTTGAAGATGTTGTCTAATGGCTTCACATAGTGTTTCCCCTTACCTTTAATATATTTTCCTTGGGGAATCTTCCTTGGCCTAATAATGATAATTCTCTAACATTTTTATACCTTGTGGAATCACCAAAGTTGGATGAATGTTGGGATATCAATCCCTAGTAAAAATACCCTAAGAGGCTTTCCAAAAGGTGAGGAAATCCCAATTTATATGCCCAAAATAAAATATGGAAGGTATCACTTGGACTAGCTTATATTCATGATCAAAATGACTTGAAATCTTGTGTTTCTGGGTCACCAAAATGAGGAGATCATATGCATAAAGCATTCAAACAAAATAACCTCAAGAAAAAATAAATTAAAAATAAACAATGAGTAAAAGGAAAGAGTGTTTTATAAAACCAAATTGAAATTTGGGAAGGCCAAAAATCCTTATTTTTTATTCATTCCACCCTTTCTTTGGCTATGGGTTTTCATCAAACAAATTATTAGTCCTCATTTTTATTTGTTTGTTTATTTTGGGTGGTCTTGGAAAAGCAAGACCTATAAAATCAAAATACTTAAAAGCTCCTAAACATGAAAAATACCTACAAAATAAAAATAATTAAAAAGTCCTTTATATAAGTCCTCATTTCCTACCACAAAGTCATGGTTCAAGATTAAATATCACTTCTTTAAAGTTGATCAGACACTTGGGCTATATAGTAACAGATTTGTAGCTAGAAACAATTATTATTAAGGTGTATGATAATGTAGAAATGGAGTCCATGGGTACCATTTACTTGCCTATCATTATTGTGATTGTCACCCATGAAACCATTTACCATGTGATTGATATTGAGTTGCCTTATAATCTACTCTTGGGTCATCCTTATATACATAAATTATGTGCCATACCTACCATGCTTCAATAATACATTAAGTTTACCCATTCTGGAATGGAGGTCACCATTTTTGGTGATTTTTAGCCATACCAATATTGTAAGAACCTAGACATCGAGTGTGTAAATTATTAATACTTTCTTAGCACTGAGTTTGTAAATAATAATGGCAAAAATAAATTTATAAGTCCCCAAAATCTAATTACATTGAACATATTGACCTTGCATCCATTTATTCCAATCCACTTATGTTAGTTACCTCTCTTTTTAATGTTAAATATAAATCCATTCACATGTACAACATCCATGATGATTTCAACATCATTAAGCTTCCAAAATCTCTAAAATCCTATGGTAGACTCAATGTTAGTAAAATCCCTGGTACGCCCAACATGAAATGGAATGTAAATAAGACCAATTCTCATTAGAAAGGACCAATCATATTTTTCAAAGATAGTTCACCACATAATGATCAACCCATAGTTTCTGGAGGGTCCTATATATATGGTGATGGATTAACCACATATTTTTAGCGCACTGAGTACCCAATTCCTAATAGGATAATGGATGATCATGATTATAAAGGTAAAGGGATAAGGGAAAAATAACAAGGCATTCTCAAACCATTCCCTATAGTCAAACACCTAGGCAATCAAGGTATTTGATATACATCACCTGGGGGTAACCCTTCAAATCTTGAAAGTGATGAAACTTTAACATCTAAGGAAGATGAATATGTTAGTGACATTACATCATTTTTATATCATATATGATGAGATTTTTGACACCAATGCCATTATTACTATCACTACTCATGATACCCTTTCCCTCCATTCCCCTTAACTAATTGATTGGGACCAATAATATTCTATTATACCATTAGATGAATTATATAATGAAGAGGCACTGTCTGAATTCATGGGTCTTAGACATGGTTTGCCAATTGGTGATCATAAATAAGGTCTTTCCTTTTAATTAGACCCTACCACATAATTTAGAGAGAAATTAAACATCCTTGGTCAAAAATAAAATGAAGCATTGAAATCCACTGATGAAAACCTCTTTGAGGTGTATTGAGATCAAGAAAATTACAAATAAAAAGATAAATACATTGGTGAAAACCTATTTCAAGTGACTATGGACAGGGAAGTTAATTTACCTCCTCAGGTTACTCAACATCCTAAGAGTAAATATATTACAATTGGGTCAAACATTAGCTCAAAGGAATATAGATCCTTTGAAAAATTGGTCCATAATTTTCTAGAAACATGTTTTAGTGGCTTTTTCCATGTTTCAATTATGTATATTCTTCCTACATGGGTGGAATTGATAAACCAATTGAGGCATAATAATAATATATATATATATATATATATATATATATATATATATATATATATATATATATAATCAATTAACAAACATTCTGGAAGATGGTTTCACACTCCTTGTGAAAGATACCATTTAAGTCAACATTGGAATGCCAACCAATCTAAAATGGATCAAACTTGAAGCATCCCTCACTGAGAAAGAATATGAGATCCTTATTTCTCTCCCTATAAGAGTTCATTGATGTTTTGTCTGGGCTTATTTAGAGATGTTAAGCTTGGATCCTTCTTTAGTTGTACATCACCTTATTGTGCATCCAAATGTAAAGCTTATTAAGTATAATCTAGAAAAAATGCATCAATGCATTACCATACTTGTTAAAAAGGAATTAAAAAAACTATTGGAGGAAATATGTATTCATTCCATAGATTATACATAATGGATATCCAATATTGTTCCCATAAGAAATAAACTACAAGGGATTAATTTATGTATTTATTAATGGGATATCTATAAATTATGCCTTATGGAGTATTTCCCCTTACCAAACATTGACATGATAGTCAACTCAATTTCAGGGTATGAGATGTTATCCCTTATGGATTGCTTCTTGAGATATGAGATAAAAGTTTCACCTAAAGACCAACACAAAACTATGTTCACCACTCTATGGGTTATATTTGGAGATCAAGTCATGCCATTTAGATTGAAGAACGCTAGTGAAACCTACCAACATGCCATGACTGCCATCTTCCATTAAATGATGCATGATATTATTTAAGACTATGTGGATGACATTCTAGGAAATCCAAAGACATGAGTAAGACATCCTTAATTTCTATGAAGAATCTTTGAGAGACATCATCAATACAAGGTGCACCTCAATCCTAAGAAGTGGATGTTTGGAATTACTTATGGAAAATTACCAGGATACATTATGACTCATATGGGAATTGAAATTTATCCTACAAAGGTAAAAGTCATTATGGAAATGCATCCACCTTCTAATCCAAAATATATCTACATCCTGTAGGGCAAGATCTAATCCATTTGTTGGTTTATCTCAAACTCATAGATAGGTGACATCATTTTATTTACAATTTAGATACAAGTATCTCATTCCATTAGATCATATATTGACATCATACTTTTGAATAATTCAAGACCTCTTTGGAAAACCCTATAGTATTGACACTAGTCATGCCAGGAAGTCATTGCTTTTTTAAACCTCAACAACTGATAATAAATTGAGGTAAATATTGACCCAACATGATTAATAGGGAAAAGAAAGGGTAGTATATTATTTAATTAGTAAACTTGTCACCTATGAGAACAAATTTAACCCAATTGAAAAGGCTTGTTTAGTAATAATGTTTACTTCCAATAATTTGTAACAGTACATGTTAAATAATAAGACCATTATTATTGTGAAGATTGATCTAATTATGTATCTCCTATCCAATACAACCATAACAGGTCACATGGACAAATATTTAATATTATTGAGTGAGTTTGTTATTGAGTATCAAAATAAGAAAGATATCAAATAGAAATTCCTTGTAGATAAACTTATTCAGGCACCTTTAACATATGCCAAACCACTTACATTTGATTTCCCTTATGAGTTGACCATGAATCTAGAGGTAACATCTATTGAATCCATGCATTGGAAGCTATATTTTGATGGTTCATTCACATCTCATGGATCTAGAGATGATATTATATTTGTTATGACACAAGGGGATCTCAATCCAAAGGGTTTTCACATTGGATTTAATTATACCAAAAGCATGGTAGAATATTAATCACTCATTGCAAAGCTCCACCTTATTGTGAAATGAAACATCAAGAAGCTAATTATACATGAGGATTCCAAGTTGATCATTAACCAAGATATAAACTAATATCAAAATAGAGATGATAAAATCATGTGATACAAATTCATGGTAGACAACCTCAAATAACATTTTGAATCTATTCAATTTAAGCACATACCAAGGGTTAACAATAGGTTCATAGATGCAATGGAAATAATTGGTTCCATGATTGCAATGGCCAACAACATTAATGAATATTGGTTCCTTATTGAGAACCTTCTTAAACTGGGTCATGTTCTTCTATATTATAAGATGGTATGTGATTTTTCTATTCTTGATTCCCCTTGGTACCAAGACCTATATGCTTATCTCCAAGACCAATTTCTCCCTATTGTCTTATCATAAAGCCAAAAAAGGTCCTTCATCCACAATGCCTTTAGTTATATAATATTTGGTGGCAAACTCTATCATAGAGGCTATGATGGAATGTTGATTCATTGTTTAACTCTAAGAGAGTCTAATTTACTGATTAAATACATAAAAAAAGGGATTTTTAGTGTTTAAAATAGTGGTATGGTCCTTGCTAAGAAACTCCTATGTACTTGGTATTATGAGCCCATTATGGAATAAAATGCATGCAATTATGTCATTAAGTGTTTGACTTATCAAAAACATGTTAATCTAATTCCTACCTTAGCATGAGCACTTAAACCAATCACAACCCCTTGGTAGTTCTCAATGTGTGGATTCAATCTTATAGGGAATGTAAACCCAACTTATTCTAATGGCCACAAACATATTTTGACTGCTATTGATTATTTTACTAATTGGGTAGAAGCAATTCCTCTCACTTATGTAATAGGAAATCAAATTTCCATGTTTATCATTAACCATCTCATCTTCAACTATGGTATTCATTATAAAATCATTTATAATAATGGTGTGTCTTTTAAAAATAAAACTCTGAAATCCCTTTGCAAATAATTCCACATTGAGCAATAGTTTTCCACTCCTTACTTTTCCCAAGGTAATGGCCAAGTTGAGGCATCCAAAAAAACATTTTCTAAATACTTAATAATATTTTAAATGTTGGTGGTCATTATTTTTACTTGTAAATATGCATATCCTTATGGTATTACTATACTAATGTGTGCACACTTATAAATGCAACCCTATATTTTTTAGTCTTTTGATAAAAAATTATACTCCCTATAGAGATCGAGTTGAATTCTCTATGAATTTCATTTCATAATATCATTGATGATGAGGAATATAGAGTATCTAGATTTCAAGAGTTAGAACTATTGGATGAGAAGTGGATAACCATATTGAACCATTTTAAAGCCTATCATAATCATATTTGCCATAGTTAGAACGAGTGAACTCTCCCCAGAGAGTTTGAAGTTGGTGATTTAGTATTGAAAGAGAATTATAAGAATACCAATTCAGTGTAAAAATAAAGGTATGTTTGAAGCTAATTGATTTGGTCCTTACATTATAAAAAAAAACTATGGTTCTAAGGCATACAAGTTAACTTCACTAGATGGGAAAGATCTAGATGAGCCCATTAATATTATGCATCTCAAATATATCTATGCTTGATGTAATTAAACATTGTCTATGTGAGTCCTTACTTGGGGGCACCCCCTTGTTGTTTAGTTTGTATTTCCCCTTTTCCTTTGTTTTTATATTTTTTGGCCAAATTATTGCCCTTCATATCATCTCCTATTACCATATTGATCTTTATTACAATTAACATGATGATTCAAAGGGTATTTTCAGAGGCATTTTCAGGGTTGATTAACATTAGGGCATCTTTGTAGTTGAGTGTATTAGGGTATTTCAGTGTGGTTTACCTTATTAGAGGAGACTTGAAATGAGATGCTTTCCCTTATAATTTATTCCCCATTATTTCTTTATTCTATTCATGTTTATTGATATGTGTAATCCTTTGCCTCAGGTTTTATTTTGGTTTGTAGAGTATTGTTGAACCCAGTTAACTATTGTTTGAGCCCCTACCCAAGATATGTTTTCCTCTGATAGATGATTAATTCTAAATATTTCCATATTCCATTATGCATACTTCATAAATTTTATTCCACCTATTCATAAAATCCATAAACATTTGAAAAAGTCCAAAACAAACATAAAAACATTGAAAAAAGTTCTAAAAAAAACTTTAAAATCACATATTTTGAGAAGGTTTTGTTTCTCCACGAGAGATATTAAGCCATAAAAGCTTTATTTGTCTTTTCATATTTTTTTATATTTGTCTTCATATTGACCTTGTTATATGAGGTTTTCCTATTAGTTCTATTCACCATTATCATATTTTCACTCCCATTTTGTAGATAACTACTTTG
The DNA here is from genome assembly GCA_037957365.1 of Torreya grandis. Taxonomy (NCBI): domain Eukaryota; kingdom Viridiplantae; phylum Streptophyta; class Pinopsida; order Cupressales; family Taxaceae; genus Torreya; species Torreya grandis. Next base: position 1,371,361 of record JARHVA010004678.1, on the reverse strand, counting down.
GCATGAGGTCCACATGGACTATGTATATAGCACTTTGATATACGGGGCATCTCGAGGTGGGTCAACCACCATAATAATTATTATCAATAATATTTCACTACTATAAGACTGATTAATTTAAGACAATAACATGAGTTAACACTCATCTTTTATCCTTTTTCATCTATAGTATCATTGTCCTCCTTTTTTGACTTGTGCTCTTGTCATTTTGTGAGGTTGTTCCTTTCTACACTCTCTTCCTTTTGTGAGCTTGTTACTATGTTTCCTCTATAATCCATCTTAAGTAATTTTCATAATTTTTACTCTTTCCCAATTATTTTGAGAAATAAATTCAATTTAAGTTCCATAAAGACTTTGTAGGTAGTGTCCATTTGCATTAGGCATTTGGAGGTAGCTCAGCCACCCCTTCCTTATTCTTCTATTTCCATAGATCATCCAAAATTATCTCAAATTAGGGTAAATGTATCTAATTTTAATGACTTATTAACACAAATGAATAATGATTATTAACTGATTACTTCTTACTTTTAAGTTATCTTTTTGCATGTATTAGATTTATGGACTTGATTGTTTGTTCTTCTTTGGATTAATTATTTATTTGTGTCTAATATGCTCTATTTTACACTTAATTATTGATTATTCATATATTAATTATAAGTTTTTAGCATTTTTATTTAAATTATATTTGAGTCTATAGTTTTTATTACATTTTATGTTATACTTAGGTCTTGATTATCCATATCATGATCTTGAGTGGTTGACTACTATTTTTGAACTAGTCCCTACATAATTAAAAAATAAATGATATCGTGATTTCTTTATAATTATTATGAATAATGTAATTTTTAACATTAAACACTAGATGATAAACTATTATATATAATGTTTTACCAAGAATATCAATCCAAGCATTGTCTATCTATCTATCTATCTATCTATCTATCTATCTATCTATCTATCTATCTATCTATCTATCTATCTATCTATCTATCTATCTATCTATCTATCTATCCATCCATCACAAGCATAATTCACACATCTTTATGACCAATGATCCAAGAATTGAACAAGTATGGATATGTCTATGTTAATTAATGATTTGCATATCCAAAATTAGATTATAATACACTAGTAATCGTGCATGTCATATAAGAAATAAAATGCAATAACATTTTACCATTCAATCACATCTTCTATCTAAACAACATAAAGTGAAAAATCAAATGGAACATTAGAGAATAAAATCATGGAAAATAAATGCATCTAATCTAACAAAATATAAATCAATAGAAACATCATATAATATAAATAATATCTTAGTACTTGTACATCATATAACAAAGAATTAATGTCTATATATATCTTTCAAAATCAAGTTTTATACATCTTGAGAATATATACATATCAAAATTATAGAGCTACTATCAAAATGTCATATCTGAATCTACCCTTATCTAGGCAGATTCTAATAATTTTTTTGATTAATTCCATATGCTAGTGACCACATTGATGGTGGTCCCATGAATCTCTAATGTGGTAGGATATATGCCACTAAGCTCTCTAAATCAGAATTGTGACATGATCTAGATGTATGATAGGACTTTTGGCTATGATTGTATTCTCTGAAAGTAGGTGCCCTACCTTCTATCTACACTTATGAATCATATAGGATTTGATAATATTATCCCTCATCCTTTGAATATAGGGAATCATCCTTGGCTTTTACTATGTCATCTATTGACCTGACCAAGCTGTGATTAGATACAATATGTCATTTTGTGTCTTGTTACCAAAAATGCTTATAAACATCTGTTTAAGCTTGAGATTGATATGCATGAATACCATCCTACTCAATTATATTTATCACAAGCTCTACATAACTCATCATGAGATGACATTGAATGGTGGTCATTGGGGTAACCTTCCCTCTCAATTTTGTAATATTTGTATCTCAGGCCATGATATAACCTTGTATCATATCGATCTACCCTTGGGTTATCACTAAATCTACTTATAGCCCTACCATATCCTAAACTAGGCCTATAATATCTACTACTCTAGTTTTAATATCCATCTATAGATTATCTATAAGGGCATCATCCTCTACTAATCTACTAGATCTGAATGGACCTACCTAGTCTATAACCTACCCAAAGACCCCATCTATTGCATCTGTCATCTTTATATCTAGGTAAGGACCCTGACCTCCATCCCCATCACCATATATATCCTTACCATATCTATACTAAGTATCTAATATAGAACATAACACTAAGGGTGTAAAATGTGTGCCTGAGATATGTAATTAGTTTTTTGTAACATGCTACACATGAATCTATATTACTTGATATGCCACATGATATATAAAAAACCTATAGGACATATTGCACTATTTATTATGGAGGTGCATGTAATGTATCTTGATGTACTATAACCTATACCTACACTAATGCCCACCTATGTCTGGACCTCCTTTGATGTTAACCTAGTTGATTAGGTTGGGTTTGTGTCAATTGTACCATCCCAACTCTTTCTCACCATGACATATAGTCTTGTATCACTCAAACATCTTCTATGCCTAAAAAATATATCCATACCACTAGTTGTATGAATATATAACTCTTAATCACCTCTACTCTTGAGATGGGTGGCTTCCACTATCTAATCTCCTATGTGATGTGGGAAAATAAGTAGACCATCATGTACATCCTACTAAAAATCAAACTATTACTGCATGTGATCTTTCTTGTACCACTCTACTATATAATCATGTTGCCCTATAATGTAGCATGGGGAAATCATGTAATGGGTTACATATCTATCCTCTATTTACCCAAACTATATTACCTTATAGGCATGCTAGATAAAATCCCCATTGACCATCTCATTGATGGCTCATATTATAATATTACAACTCTGTATATGGCCCAATTATCCACCATCTCTCTAATACCAACTAAATTTAAATGGGTCCTAGGCTCCTTGTTGTAATCTCTATCCAACCAACCATTCTATGTCAATGTCTTCCTAGGCTTAGATATATAGTAGCATGCTCAACTTAATTCTCTCGCCACCCTTATAAACCACCATGTGAAGATCACTACAAAAATGGGCCAATAATATCAATCCCCATGAAAACTCAATGATTGAATCAATCATGTCTCATACCACTCCTATCATACCAATATAGAGTAATCAACCACTCTTATCAGGTATCAATAGTTCACTGATAATCAACATAAAAAATACCTTTGTAAGTATCAGTACCTATGGTGGTAGGGGAGGAGGTCCCTGCCCTTGAACCTATAACTATCCCTAGCCTTGTGCTTGTAACAAACCTTGTCCCTATAATTAAACCAATGCCTATACCTATACTAGTGCTTGAATATAAGGAAGAACATATCCTTTTACCTATCATCTATCCCATCTTGGGTTTATTATTATTGTTGTGACCACATCTATATATATATATATATATATATATATCCTCCTAAAATTACACAGAGTAGGAGTGAAAGATAATATAGGGCATAAATATTGATGGCCCTACCCTCTATCTCAATATATGTCTCACTGGTGAAATCCTCTAGTATCTCTAGTCATCCATACCCCATCAATTGGATCTAGTTTGCCCAAATTGATAATCAGATAATCTTTCACATGTCCTCAAGAGTGATTATGTTCTTTCGTTATCGAATATGAAAGGTATAAGTCTCTCAATTCTAATTCTTGGTTAACACTAACAAGTATAATCTATCTACTCATATCACTAGCATCTAAACCACTTGTAGTAATGTGATAGCCTCTAAAAATACACACATCTCATCTATCAATGTACCAGGTAACTGTAGAATACATGATTATTTCTTCCAATCTATCATGACCTTGAATCATATCTTGATATAAAAAAATACAATCTTAATTCATTTATTTTTATCTACATATAATTTAAGAACATCACATTATTCTAAATTTATGCTTCACATTTTACTCTTCTAGCCTAATTAGATGATTCTTATAATTACTTCCATTTGTCTTTAGGGCAATCTCACCATTTTTTGTTGATCTCAAAGCTTTATAGGAAGTTCCCACTATTTTCCTGGATGTTCCCCCTAATTCAACAATTTTTAAACTTTTAAGCATTTTCACTATTCTAGGCAATTTATACTTGAAAATGTAATTTCTCTATTTTCTTAGTAATCTCATTGTTTCTCCTTCTATCTCATTTTTTTGGATTTTTTCACCAATTATACTTAATTTAGTGATACCATGTAATCCACTGTGACCTTGCCATTTTTTGGTGGAGTTGTCATTTGCATGCATGATTTCACTATTTTCAATTTTTAAAAATTTGTAGTTTCAATTTTTTCTAACTTCCATGAAGCATTAAATGATATTAATGACAAAATTTACTCAATAAAGAGGTACTTACTGATTCTGTACTTCCTCATAGTTGTTGGTAATCTTGAACTCACTCACCAAGGTGTATGTGGTGTAGAATATGTGCCATTTTATTTTTTGATCTCATGCAAAAGATATAGAGATCAAATATATATAATGGGGAGGGTGAAAATGAATTGTTTTCATCCCCACAGGTCAATTTATAGCTTGTAATTTGAATTTTCACCCCTACCCCTAAAGTGTTGTATTTTCTTCCTAGGAGGCCTATTTTTGGCTCCTTTGTCCATTTTTGTCATTTTTCTTCTAGTTATTTCATTTGTCAACATCTTTTCTATGAAGCGAGTTATTTTCTTTTTTTAAGGCCAATCCATAAAAAAATATTTTTTGGCCATTCAATTGAGGGTGTATCATATGAGTCCAAAATTCTCTCCAGGGAATTGTTGTGAACTCATTTTATGTAAATCAAAACTAAAATTCAATGAAAGTGTGAACACATTACTTCTTATTTTGATAATTTGAAAATGAAATTTTCATTATTTTAAAATTTGTTGCTTCAATAATGTCTCACAACACCCTTCCAAATAGGGGTAAAATGTAGACACCTAATTTTTACCGCTTCCATGATGCATTTGTGATTTAAGACCAATTTCAACAAAAATACATTACTTAGGCCAAATATGATTGAGAGGCTCAAATTCACTAACACACATTACATGCAACTTATTAAATGTATTGGTGCATCCTTGATTGGAGAAATACACCATAACCAACTATTAGTTTCATCTAATTTAACATGATTCAAATTGAAATTTTAAAGGTAATATTATGGGGTAGTTAACTAGAACAAATATTTGAATTTTGATATGGTATAAAACATACAAAAGTGGACTAAGATTAATTATCCTAAGAAATAAAATAAAAGGGATAAATAATAAATCCATAAAAATTGTCTAATATTAAAATATTCAACAATTATCTGAATCTTGACATAATCCATGACATCATCTATAAATTTGGAAAATACAAATAAACATCAGAATTAATATAAGTCATGAACAATTAAAGCAATTCAATTATAAACATTCATTACATTAAGCCTATAAAATTGAATTCAATTATGGCCACACATCTTGATATTGATCTAAATTCCATAATTAATCTAAAAATATATATAAATAGAAGGGTCACCATATAACTAAGATTATATTTTGTGTGAAAAAAAACTCTATTGAAATCTTAAGAAAGCTTCACCCTTTATCTTTTAATTGGCCCAATAAATCATTTAGATAGTTCTTGGAGATATGTTGATGGATTTCATACCATGACATTGATGAATATTTTAATATCCACATCCATGCATAAACATGTATGTGATCTATATTTAAAGGAGAGGTATGAGGAATGTATAAATCTACTTGGTTATTATTTCTATTTTTTCCTTGATTTGTAAACCTTTCCCAATTAGAGGAATCATGATTGAGAAGTTAATGTTTTCTGAATTTTTTTGATTTTAAATACTAAAAAATAAACTCCTATATTGTAACCATGGTTTAATGATCACACATATAAATTATAGGAAAGTAACTACAAATGGAGAAAAATTGTGAAATGTACCAACTTCTGCAATGGATCACATTTCATCTTCTTGTAGATGTGTCAATTTAAATTCTAGGCAATTATAATATAAGTGAGGCTAATTACATGGTGTAACCCCTACAAGATTGGTATGGCATATAATGGCATGGGGAAGGGTTTCACATGGCACAAAGGATCAGTTAAAAATTTGACCTATGCGGTATGATTCATGTTTGTGTCATAACTTGAGGTTCTCTAATCAAGTTAGGCATCCTAAGGAGATTTATATGGAACTAAAGATCAAGTAGTTAAATTATATCATGATAAAAAAATATTTTTATTTCTATTCAAGTTTGCATAATATGGATTCACATGCAACATAGTT